>JAPYZB010000954.1:0-16611 GCA_030522745.1 Eupelmus kiefferi | reverse complement strand
AGAAAAGTTTCTTTAATTAAAATTAAAGAGAAAAAAAATTTATTTCTTTATTTATATTTGATTATTTTTTCAGGTTTAAACTGAGTCCTGAGCCCTTAAAGACTCGGCAGTGCTATTACACTGGCTTATTTTGTTCTTATTTTGAAGAAGTGAGAAGATTACTGGATATAAATGCCGCCTTTGAAATATCTTAATAATGAAGCGAAGCTAATGGCGCAATATGCATCGCAGGGATACAGCCCTAAAATAAATTAATAATTCATTAAAGTGTCTCTCAAAAATGCAAAAGAGCTTGAAAGAAAAAGTCTTGAGCTAATGATTATAACGAAAATTTACTGGATTTTATAATGATAAGCGAGCTCAATAACTAAATTAAAGTAGAGGCAATTTTCATTTCGTTCAGTAATTGATTGAAAAATAATATTTATATTTTTTAACCTCTATAATCATATTATTGAATGGTCAAAAGCGTGTAATCGCAAAGTATGAAAATATATAAGATAATGATCGGTTCAATACTGCCAATTTCTCTGTCTATACTTAGGAATAATCCTCGAAACAACTAGTACATCAATTTCGTACGTATAAGTCGAAGAAAGAAAGGCAATAAGAATGAGGCGGTGGTCAGCGCAATAGCGCAGTGAAGAACGGGTGGCTAAAGAATAGGGTATGCTCGGGTAGCTCGCGCAGGTAAAGCAGAAAAAACGTGGCGCAATTATATTGGCTGTGCCCGGTGCCGGTGCGCGATGCGCAAGCGTGGGAATTAAATTACGAGCTGAATTGGCGCGAGCGAGCGCGACGCGTTGACAAAAACCAAACGGCGTCGAGTCCGGCATGTAAAAAATTGAGCCTGCACTCGAGACTGCCAGTGCCAATGTCGCGATGATACTTATGGGCCGGCTTCCGCGACAAGCTCTCCTTAATCGGCGAGCGACTACTCGTGGCTAGAATCGCTCTTTACTTCATGAGAAATTAACTGGCTCCTTTTCGTTTTTCTAAAGAATCGCAAGTTCTGCCTCTTGAATCGGAATTCCATGGACTTGGAGATAAAATTAGTAATTTAAAGGAGAAAATAAAAATGTTGCTATCTGCTGTTAGAATTTTTATTTTTCCACGGTTCGCTTCCTGGCCCTGCGGGCGGAATCCATAAGGTCGGCTCTTGAGTGTGGCTTCAGACAAATGTATATACTAATAAAGGTTCCCTAACGCTTCGTTTCGCGCGCGGCGCAAGCGAGCGAGCCCGTTTCGCATTTCGACTTAATTGGTGAAGGTGGCTCTCTGCGCACTCCAAAAATTCTGCGAATCAGCGATCGTTATCTCGCCCCCTTAATGCGAGAGCGCGCGTGACAAAATGTATATTGCGCCGGCGCGAGCATGCCTTTCGAATTAATCCTCCTTACCTCGATTGCTTTTAATCGCTCTACGATTAAATACAATGTTATTACGATTGGAATGCCCCACGCCTTCTTATTCAGTCTTTTCTCATTGACTTTCGCTCGACTGAGCATCCCTCATTCTTAATAAAAGTCGATTATTCATTTTTAATTTTAACGCTAGCTGACGCCACGAGGGACTCGAAAGGTTTACCGCAGTTCCGCTCAACATATGTCGTATTGTTTGTTTTTACATATATTTACAAAGTATCAAATTAAATTCCTAATTAGAAACTGAGTTTTCAAAAGTTATTATTATTTATTCTACTTTAGTTTTTAGAAATAAAACAAACTTTTCAAAGTAACGTTATTAATGCAGGGAGCTAGTTTTTTATTCAACTATTAATTTTAATAATAGATAAGAAATAGATTTCTATAATTGTCGGTAACTACAAAGCTTTAGTTGTATCTTTTGAGCCAGCTATAGCGTTCGAAGTAACACATAGTTCAACTTTCCGAAAATGGCCACTTAACACTTGATAAAAAAATCCTTTATATACCTTTCGGCGCGGCCCTTATGACCTCCCTCGACGCCTCGCTCACTCAGAGTGACCATATAATTCCGGCGAACATCAGATATTCAATGGATGTGTCGAAGCAAAGTTCCAAATAGGGACTTCAATTAGCCTGCTCGTGTAGCGTAAACAAAGAGAAATGGGTCAGATTCCAAAACTCGGGACGCGTTCGCCGTTCGGCGTTATATTTACTATGAAAGCCGAAAGCGATTATTTCCTAACCTTGAAAAGGTGTGCGTAGTGCCTCATCCGAAAGCGATGCGCGCATCACGGCTTCATCAGGGCCATCCTTTCGAGAGACGACGAAAGTTGCTATTCATAACTTGTTAATCCTCGATACTTAATACTTACTGCAGGCACAATGCGTCCTTGCTCTTTCTCTGCAGCCGACTGTAGCCGAGACACGAGAGAGAGAGAGAGAGCACGCGCGCGCGGCGACAAGAGGTATTTTCAAAATCCATTGTGTACAGAGGACTTTACGTGCGCTGATGAAAAAGCCATCAGAGGCTTTTCATCCTTCTCTTGCTCTCTTGCAGATTTCGAGGAGCTGTATTTCGGATTCTCCAGGGTTCTCGGTCTTTTATTTTTTGCGGATCGTAAGTATCTCTCTCTCTCTCTCTCTCTCTCTCTATACTCAGCTGGCTGCAGCCTGGTCTCGTGCGTGCTGCTGTTTGTGTAAACGTCGCGCTCGCGAAAATTACGCGCGCGGCCGAGCAAAGGCTGCATAATTTGTAGTTACCACAGTGCGCACCGTAGCTCTTCTGCCGCGGTTATGTTTAGCGAGCATAGGCCGATGCAGCTGCGACTATACCTCAAAGTCCAATTAAGCCGACCGCACAATACCGCACCGCTTATTTTCAATTGCGTTAACGCCAAGAGCACGCGCATAGCTGGCTTCTTTCCATGCTTATAGTACGGATTTTTCATTTGTTTCGCAAGTTTTTACCATGATATATAGTTTAAAACAAGCTGGAACGTGCAAAAGTCTTTTTCACGCATAACAACATTTGAAAATCATATCTTATTTTAGCTCTTTCATGTAGAAATATAGATTTATAGGTATTATTTTTAGAAATCTGAATAACATTGATAAAATTAGTTGAACGATCTAAAAAAACTTTTAGATTTGGAAGAAAAACATTTTGGAATAAATATTACAGGTTAAATCACTCAAAGTTATGGGTACATTCAAGTCAATGTTGATTTACCTATATATCTGCAATTTCAGCAAATACGGCATTGTGCATATTTAAAGCACTTGTCATGAATTACAATTTTGCATAATCGATTTTTAAAATTTATGCAGTCATAATATAGCATGATCTTTATTCTTTGAGCGCATTAAAAATCTTGATTAATTGCTCTTGTGATTATAAAAGCCGCGATTGAGCGTCTCTCAAAAGTTTTAATGCCGCTGACGTCCTACTGAACTGAAAAAAGTGTGCGTATATATATATATATATATATTTTCTCCTTACATAACAATGATTGGCTTGTTTATCTGTAAACGGCTCTTAACGAAGTATTGATTGTCCTGAAAAGTGGGCAGCGCGAGAGAAGAGCACATCAGAGAGCAGCAGAGCCGCAACTCAAACTGATGCAAGTGTCATTAATAAAAGGTGCAGTGCTCGCAGGTACAGCTCGCGATGCACGTAAAAGCCTTGGTAGTTTCGCAATTTTTTAATTCGTGCTGGAAAGTTAAAAATGCCTGGACCAACATAAGGAGTGGCATTTCGTAAGATGATCGTTCTTTTTTACTTTTTTTGGTAATGTTACGGCTTGAGAGATTGTCCGTCGGCGTGCCGCGTGCTCGTAAAATTAATAAGCACGCGCGCAGTAGCGGTTAACGAGAGAGAGAGAGAGAGAGAGAGAGACGCGCTTCAAGACGCATCTGCGCGCGAGCAGGAGCGCGCTCGCATCACAATCAGAAATCGCGTCTCGCCGCTTTTGATCGTTGCCTATCAAAGGAGATTCAGATATAGACTCACAGATATAGCTTTAGATGTGGAAAAATTAATTTTCTCCTCAGGGCTATTAAAATTATTTATTAAGCCTTGGAATATTCATTATTTTTCTTGCCATATCACATTCGGAATAGAGTCTTTATCAACGGTAATCATTAATTATTCATTGATAGATTTGTCTATAGTAAAATTAATACGTTTTAAAAATAACATATGGCGACCGTAAAAACGGTGCCATGTTAATTAAATTTTTTTCGTCACTGCAGTGCAGAGTCCCAAAGCTTTTCATAATCTGTTATTTTTTCTATATTCAAAGTTATTAAATGATATGGAAAGTTATAATATGATGCTAAAATTTTAATTCTGATGTAAAACATTTTATTTAAAACAATAAATGATATTATGAAAAATAACAGTTGTATATTATTAAGTCTTTATATAATTCATATTTAACTATAACAAATTAAAAAGAAAATATAAATTCTATTGTATAACGGTTCGAAAAAATTCGAATCTTAAAAGGCTAAAAATATAACATAAATGACTTATCAAATTATTTATCTTTACAATCTTAAATTATTCAAAATCTGTACAAAAATTAATTTTAACACTTAATTTTCCGTTAAGTGTAAGATAAAATCATTATTAATTTAAAGAAGGATGTTCTTTTAAGAAATACGATTGAGTGAACTCCCACTAAAAGTCGAATAGTAGTCTATGTTGTTAAAAGTTAAACGACGATTTTCCTCGTTTCATAGAAATAACCGAGCGGGAGATTTTAGTGCGGCGACGATCGTGATCGCACCGGAAATGGCCTCTTGCGGACATAAGTACGAGAGAGAGAGAGAGAGAGAGAGAGAGAGAGAGAGAGAGAGAGGCCGCTCTGTGAGAGATATCCTGACGGATCGTAAAAATCAACCGAGAGTTTTAAAGCCTTTCTTACGTCGTCGGCGATGGTGTTTAAAGCCACTGAATTTACGATATATTCCTACTTTCGTTTTAGTGAGGCATTAAAAAAGCCCTGGGGAATATGTACGTGCTCGACACGAGAGCTCAACGACGGTAGCTTTGTTCGCCACTGCGGATGTGCGCACAAACAGATGAATAATATTTATTTGCCTTCTTCATCATTAATTTATTTAGCGAATCAATTGCTTATTGTACTGCAAGCTCTTCAAAAATCCTTGCTATTTTGCTCACAAACAATCATTTTCCAGAATTTTCGTTTATATTTTATCGATAGCTCAATAAATATTGACCTTTCTAATATATCATAAAGAACAAGATTAGCTTCACAAAAATGTGCAAGATAAGATTCAAGTTGTTTATGTTCATTTTAAAAAGAATACAAATCGTTTGTATCATGTAGGATTGCTTCATCTCTTTAGTTCCCATAAAATTTTAAGATTTATTTCTAATGAAATTGAATAGTATGTAATCTATTCATCAAACTCACTACTACATTATGCATTCAACGAAAAGATTTCTTGATTCATTGAATACTGTATGGCAGTCAATGATCTAGCTCCCAAAACACTTTCATATATATATATATATCAGAGATTCAAAATAATCAAATACAATCCTCTTTTCTAAATGGATTTTAAATTTCAAACATAATATAAAAACGTATTTTTTTTAAAAATATTCCAATAACAAATACTATTTTATTTAATTAATCTACAATTATTTGGAATTGATGAAAAAATTTTCAAATTTATAAAATTATTTTCAAATCTTCAAAAAGACATGTAGGTAAGCAGGAGAACTCGCAGAACTTGAATAAAATTCATCAAATTGACATCCGGCTTTATAAGATACAGCAGGGACATAATTCAACGGAAAAGATTTTAAAAAAAGGCATGAATAAGAAATATAAATACGACTCCCCGCAGCGAGAAGCAGACTGTTTTCAAGCAACTGACCTCTCCGTTCCATTTTCCACCTTTCAAACCTGCCGCACACATCTTTTCTCACGTTTATTAAACACATAACCGTTTACTTATTAAAGAGCAGTGCTCGTTATACTTAGGCATAAGTATAAACGGCGCATCTTCTTACGCCGATCTTGTCCGTTGCAGTTTTTTGGTATGCTTGCAGCTTGCGTAGGCGTATCGATTAAGGCAGCTTGTATACTTGTACAAGCTGAGAAGTGAGAGTGTTGGCGATTTAATTATACGAGTCAAGGTCGTGGCTGTAGAGATGCCGATCGTCTTGTGATGCTGCGTGCGTATATATATATATATATATGTGTGTGTGTCTGTGTGTGTGTGTGTGTGTGTGTGTGTGTGTGTGCGTGTGTGTGTGTGTGTAAGTGTAAAAACGAAGCTGCGAGGAAGAAGAAACACACATGTCGATACGGCGATGTCGAACAAGCGGCTAACGAATCAATTGGCGCGACCGTTTGCTATGTAAAATTTTATTTATCGCGATCCCAAGTTTTTTCATTATTTATTTTATCGTACGCACTCTATTGGTCGCGATTTTCTTTCAAACTTTTATTTAGCGAGTACCTCACATAAACAAAGACACTTGGATAATTATTTTCAGCTTGGAAAGTAATATAATATAATACTATTACTGACCTTTTCACAGACAATAATTCGGGAATGAAATATTTAATAGCCACAAAATTACTGCACAACGCTTTACGGTTTAAATTATTATTTCCACTTTCCTTTTGCAACTACTTTCATGTAATGCAAATATAAGCAATAAAACCACATAGTAGCTTAGAACTGGTATTAGCTACTTTCAATTGGTGAAATCAAGTGGATAATTAGATAAGCCATGCCCTTTTTTCTTTTACTGTAATTTAGCTTAATTATTTATATGCATTAAGAATATCTTATGAGATTCATTAAATCGAGATGTTAACTATAATGCGAGTTTGTTGGAGTTTTAAGTTTTGCAAAAATAAAACAAATGAATAATTATTGAACAAACGAAAGCTTATTATTTTATTAGACAGCTTTGCTATTTTTTTGGTTTGAATAGGATTTATTGTGCAACGTAAAACAAAATTGGTCACGGCCTTAGCTCAGTATGAGGCGACGGTTCTCGCTCCTTATTTTATTACATTGCTTTATTACAGCTATGAAACTATAGCATGCCGGATACTATACTTGTTGTGGAAATCCCAAGGTTTAAATGAAGTGGTAAATACTAAGAAAATCTTTGAATTTATGATTATCCTCCTATTTAATAAGAAATCTTTTGCCTAAATGTACTAGATGAAAGGATTAAAGTAAAATAATCAAAATAGGAGTTTTAGCATATATTTTATACTATATTCTATAGTGTTTTTGAATGTTATTTCATCACAATTAAATTATTTGTATTAAAAATAGTGATCTAACGGATTAATCAACAGCATTAACATGAATCAATTATGTATTTAAAACTCATTCATTAACAACAATAAAATTAGAACTTTTTTTTCAATGTGTTTTAATCGAGTTTACTACACATTTTTTAAAATAATTTGTTGAAAAAATGTAGAACTGTCTTATTCATCAAATCTACATATTTTTTTATAATAATATTCTAAAAAATTGTAAAAGTTTTCAGATCTAAGACAAACATGAATGACCGTAAAGAGAGAGGGAGAGAGAGCGAGAGAGAGAGAGAGAGAGAGAGAGAGAGAGAGAGAGAGAGAGAGAAAGAATGAAAGATGAAAGAATCATTAAAATATAGAATGTCATCCCACGACAGTCAAGGTAAATTAAATCCGCCTCCTCGGGCTTCTATTCGGTGAAAAAAAAGCAAAGATCAAAGACACTTGAGGACCCGCCAGGTGGTTTCGAGTGGTGCCATCGAATTTTCCCGGCGTCTATCTCGCTTGGCTTTTTTTTTTAACAGCTTGGCTCGACTCGTAGTTTTCTCGGACGTCAGCGCGCAGTAAAGAAGCCTCCTGTCGGAGGCGCAACCGTCATTACCCGGGCGAGCCGCTGTTTTAAGGCCCGCCTGCGCGCGCACTCCTCGTTAAAACGGTTAGGGCCCGCGCAATTTGTTAGTGTGTATACGGGATCTCTCTCAGGTATCCATAATGCGGAGCCACACACCGTCGAATTCCGAGAAACGCTTGAGAAAAGGGAATCCGACTCTTTTTTCCGTCTCTACCAGTGGGCCTATACCGTGATACACGAAACGCGCACCTCCTCTTCTTTTTCTTTTTCTTTTTCTTTTTCTTTTTCTTCTTTTCTCTCGACGCTTGTTTTTGATCGGAATCATCTCAGGCTCCGGCGTCTATCCGCTTTCATCTTTCGCCTTCTTCCGATTCCTGTTCTTTATATATGTATACTCTTGTGGAATTGAAGATAACCGTAACTGATTCAATCAATTTCTGGAATTTTTTAGATTTTAATTACTAATTTATCATCCGAATCATCAATATTTTTTTGAGAGATATACAAAGTAGCTACAGTTATTAGTCAACAATCAGTTAATTCGTCAATGCGAATCTCGCGGAGTGCCTTTGTAGGGCAAATGAAATTCTTGTAATTACAAGAAAATTAAAATCATCATTGAAGCTACGATTTGCTTTCCAAAAACCAAGTAGTTTAATACCTTCGGCACAAATGATTAAGCGTGTTGGCACTACAACGACATCAACTGAACTTCTACTCATAATTAAAAGGTCCTCAAAATGCATTTTGCTCTTTGCTCCGAAACAGCAGGACTGTCGTAGTAAAACAAAAATTAATTAATGTTTTATCAGCATTTACAGTTAAACATCGGTATTTGCATTGGTATGAATGCACAGCTGCGTTGATGCCGATTAATTTGAATATTGATTTCTTCTGGAGGAGCAGAGACATCGAAACGCTTCTCGCCGCGGCATATCTTAAAAATAACGATCCTACGGCCGACTAAAAAAATGGCTTGAATCGAATAAACTTTTTCATCCGAGACAAACTGCAGCCTGCTGAACAAGCCAGCGTGTCAAAGATTAAAAATTTCCCACTACCCTTCACTGATTCTGGCTACATCATTTTCCAATATCACGCGCCCACGCCTCGTTCCGCACTCTCAATTATTTTTAGACTTTCTCTCCCCCTCTCTTCGTTTATCGCTCGCTCTTGCTTCTCTTTCTCTCGGGTTCCTCCTTCTCTCTCTCTCTCTCTCTCTCTCTCTCTCTCTCTCTCTCTCTCTCTCTCTCTCTCTCTCGTCTTGTTCATTTCTTTTTTCTACTTGGAGCGAGCGCGAGACTCTTTCGCCTGGCTTTCTCTCACTCTTTTCTTTGTCGGTTTTCGTCGGCAATGCCGGACAAGCGAGGCGCGCGACTACGAGAGACACATAAATCGGAACGGAGAAGAGAGCGACGAGTCGACGCGCACAATGCGTCGGATTGGTCCTAACCAAAGGAAACCAGAGAAATTTACGATTTTTTTTCCCTCTCGCTCCATGCCACCACTGGAGAAAGGTCTTGAGGCTAAACTAACGCTCTCTTTCTATATATCTCTTTCTTATTTTCTCTCTCTTTTATTTCTTCTCGGCTTCTTATCCCTTTCGTTCTTTGCTGCTCCTCCTTACACTTGTATCCTTCTTTTGCTGCTGCTGCTGCTGCTGCTGCTGCTGCTGCTGCGTTACCTTTTCTCATGTCATTTATTTTATCTCGTCGTAAGCTGCTAATCAATAGAATATGCTTAAAATATTTTTGTAGCAAGAAATTGCCGACCTATAAAGCTTGTTAAATTTTATTTTGTCACTATAAATAAATTTGTAAAATAAATTTGAAAATTTACTTTAATTTCCAAGGTTTTTATGACTTTGATTCCATGTTTTCTTTCATGTGCAAATTTACAAAATTTTTATTACTCTTTTTTAATGCTTCTAAAGTCAATAAAATGATCATAAAGACATGTAATAAACATGCTGTACAAATTTAACTTGCTGTTCCCTTTATATATAAAGGCAGTCATAAATTAAATTATTTGAAAAACATAAATGATAAAATGAAGCAAACATTTAAAGTTTCAAAAATAAAAATACAAACAAGTATAGGAATGTTTGAAAAAAATTTGAGTCGGAAATCCACTTGAAATTTTTTTACTTTTAGTTTATCATAATATATAACACATTTAATCCTTACGTAAGTCTCCCTAATCTGTAGTTTTGTTTGACAGACATAGGATTTCAATTGTATGTTTAGCTAGATTTATAGCTCTTTTGGGGTTCATTTTATTCTTAATAGACATTCCCAAAGTTATAAATGTGACGTTTTGTATGAAAGGGGATACTTATTTATATATCATACCTTTACGTCTAATTTTCTATATTTATGAATATATTCTACTTTCGATAGAAATACATCTTCTCCGAGAAGTTTTCCTCCTCGAATTCTCACATTTATCGAATCGATTTCAATAAGTCAGTTTATTTTAATACCAAAAAGAGAAATTTATTTTTCTGTATACTATCTAGTATTATTGTAATCATTCCTTTGTTCCTTTATCAAAATATCCTGTAATTACATAGGTGTATCCGAGTAAAATATTAGATATGTACTTATGTATATGCGTGTGAAATCAATGTAGAAATTTAAATATATTTTTGAGCAAGGACTTTGTCAAAGTTAATATAATGCCTAAAATAGGCAGGAAAAGACTTAGTTCTAATGGGTAGCGAAGTAAATTTAAACAGCTATGCACTAAAATAAAAGAGTCAAGCGTATACATAAACATATGCAGATCTTGGCAGTGTAGCTCATCGCATCTTTAAAATTTTTCCCCAGTTGCAGGCTGTCCCATTCTCAATCTTTGCATATACACATATACGCCACTTGAGTATTTCCTTCCCCTCTTTTCTCTTTTTTACTCTGCTTCTTTTTCTCCGGTACACAGTGCGCGCTCTTAAGTGAAAAGGCTAGGCATATATACGCTTGCCGCCGCGCAGCAGCGAGCAGCTGAAAGGGCAGCTGAATCGCGGTTTGTTAGCGCGGTGAAAATGCGCCACGCTCGCTCTGCGCGCCGATGATGCGAGGGAGAAATCCGAGCAGCAAGTGCCTGTGCGCGCACGGCTTTATTTTTCTGGTGTAAGCGAGCGCCAGGTAACCTGAGCGTGCGCGCGAGTATATATATATGCGGATTTTTAGAGGAGCGGCACCGCGAGACTGCAGCAGGAGGGAAGAGCGGCCCGCTGTATTTTTAGAGGTTTCATGCCCGCGCTCTCTCTCTCTCTCTCTCTCCTTCTCTCATACTCTCAGGACTCTCGAGGGAGACTTCTAAATGCGTACTAAAGACCTTCGGCTCGCGCGCGTATTGTGTTGCACGCCGACACTTTGTCGCGCTATCGCCGAGCGCACTGCTATTTCTTTCATTTTTTCCTCTCGCAAACACCAATTTGTAACGCCGACCCTTTTTCCTCCTTTGCCCTCGAGTTTCAAATATTTTACCTATATAGGAAGTCTAATAAATTTTAAATAAATTCAAAGAACGCGTATAAACCACTTGAAAACATAAATTTTATACCTGCAGAATATTTTACACATTGTACACATTAATCGTGCTGACAATGAATAAAGGGTAAGAAGAATTTTTGTCTGTACTTATGTTATATATTATGTAGCTCGCAATCAGCTGGTTGTACCGTTACATTTTTCCTTTTCTCCCTATCAACACTCACTATCGCTTTGTCGGCTTGTTTTCTCTTCTTGCAAAATGTATACACTACGAAAAATATCAGATTTGCTTTTTATTTATGCGTGCATTAATTTAAGTTTAATTTCTTTTTCTTTCTACTGCGTCTAAGTGATGTGTATACGAAATGCTTAACATATTTTTCGTGCTATTGTAAAATTTGTTCAAGAGAAAAACAAGAGTAGTACTCTTAAAAGTATGCGCAGCAATAATACCAAAACAACAATGATTAATTATACAGCTATAATTGCCAATGGGAATTACATGTTTATCGAATGTTTACTATAGCCATAAAATTGGCCCTAAACAAAACGTTCTATATGTTTTCCTTTAAAGAAAAAGAGCTTGCGCATTGCCCAGCCATAAATCAGTATGTTTCGAGCGAAAAAGCGCGTGCGCTTGGTTCAAAAAATCCGAGACTATTTCTTGTGCACTTGTCGAGGGAGCTCCGTAGTAGCTGGAGGCTCGGAACTTTCCTTCCTAAACGACATTTCAAGATCTTTGGGAAGCGAGAGGCCATATATCAGTTGGGCCGCCAAGAGTGCAAATCGCAGGCAGCATTTAAAAGGACTGGGTAGAAAAAAAGAAGGAAGGAAGGAAGGAAGGAAGGAGCTTACCTGTTTGAGGTCGAGGACTATTGTGACGTACTCGTAGTCGTCGGCACGGGCGAGGGTCGGGCTCTGCCACCAGCGCGACGGGTTCGAATCGAGCGCCTGGTTGATGTTGTGCCGCTTGTTAGGATCGGGACTGCGCGAGTCGCAGACGGCGCAGCGCGACGACTCGGCCGGCTTGCAGAAGGTCTCGGGCCCGTCTTCACCGCAGGTCGCGTTCACGTGGATCTCGGCTTTCGTCGCGACGTTGAACACCGAGGGGAAGAGGCCGCCGTTCTTTAAGCTCTTGCTCATGCCGTACGGCCCTGGAATAAGGTCAACAAAAATATTTTATTACTTTTTTTAATTATTCTTATTAAGTATTACCGCGGACAGGAAACAAGATTGCGAGACTAAAGTAAAATAGGAAATTTAACTTTCCAAGCATTACCTATTTACCCTCAGTTTTTACTTTTCTTAATAATACTAAAATATATATATATACTAAATAAAGGAAGCAGGAATATGAATATATATATATATATATATATTTTTTATAAATCTATTTGTAAATATGTAATATTAATTTAATAAATTTAAATATATATATGTATATGTAAAAATTGCATATAAGGAATGATTGTTGCATTTATTCTTCCTGACATATATATCAACTGCTTTAATTCATTCTAATCTCTCTTTCTCCCCGTAAGTTATCCGCACTTGGAGGATTTATCGCGACGCTTCAAAAGCGTCGACATGAGCCAGTGCAATCGTTCGTCAGCTGGCGAAACAGGTTGCAGCAACAACTGAGCTTGTCGATCTTCACTATACCGGAACGACAATTCCCAACAACGAAAATTAGAACAACGAAACTTTTCTCATTTATTTATTTTATATTTCTCATTCAACATGTTAAAATAGTATATTAAAAGCGGTAAATGATAAGATTTATATAAATAAATTTAAAAATAGTAATGATTAGTTTTCCAAAATTAGTTATATTAAATGTTTATAATAACTTGTTGTAAAATCTTTGAAAAATATTTAAGCATTTAAATTTTAATAGCTAGATAAAGTCTACTGTAATGTTGTCGCATAAGAAATAAATAAAAAGAAACAAATGAAAAGGACTTTATTGTAATGATTGCATGATTTGTAGTCGAGGTATCTTGCCGAGTATCAATATCGAGTGTATAGCTATATCGGGCTTTCGTATGAACACTTTGAGAGTATATACGAGAGACATCAGAGATCTTGACCGCGCGAGAGCAAAACTGCTGCTGCATGAGAGAGAGAGAGAGAGAGAGAGAGAGAGAGAGAGAGAGAGAGAGACTGCAGGCGCAGGGGGCGCGGGCGGCCGGAAAGCGAGAACTTGGCAATGCCCGCGCATTCTCGGCCTCAGCGATTAGTCAATATTCGATTTGACAGTTATTGCCTGTCGATCGATCATAAGAAAGAAAGAGCTGTGGGAGAAAATCACAGCATATAGCACGTACCCCCTCGCCACGGGCGCATATACATGCGTGCTCTTGTGGAATTCCGTATTTCGGCTTCCAATCGCTTTTTGATTCTTTATTCTTTATTATTTATATATTGTTGAAAATCTATCTCTAGTATTTTTTCCCAATAAATCGACGTGTTCATTGAATGAAAAAAAAAAAAATGTTCAAACTCTAAAAAGCCGGTATATTATTAGGTAGCTTCTTTAAAGTCCTTTCTACGATATCCCACATATGGTACGCCTCTGCGATATCAGAGTCTGTCAATTAATCGATTTCTAAAGTGTGACGATTCGTTCATATCGTGAGCAAAGCAAGCCGATACTCATGAATCACGCCTGCTCCGGCCATAACCGATTCCGCAACGGTCCTATAACTCGGGGGGCGATATAACTCCTGATCAAGCTCGACAGACAGCAAGCTTCGTTTACGATTGTCGAAGTTGAGGAGAGGCGCGTCGCAGCTGAACTCCGCGAATAGAATTGCCGCGAGGATAATTTAATGCTGCTCTCTGCGCGCGTGAAAGGTGGACTGCACGCGCACGTGTTGTGTAGTGTCTGCGCGTAGCGTCCTTGTCTCTCCGGCCGCGGCGCACGCTGCAGCAGAGAATTGCCGAAAGCCTCCGCGAGCTAAGAGGAGAGCGCGCGACTTGGGAAGAGAGTGTGACTGATGACTACAGAAATAAAGCCCGCGCGCGCCGGTCCTGTTTGACGCGCGCCTGTCCACGTGCGAGAGACGCGTTTGTCTTGCTAGCGCGCTCTCTCTCTCTGTGTATACACACACACCGTACTGCACCTAAGCTCTTTTCCTTTCTCTAGCACGGCGTTTTCTCTTGTTTTCGCGCGCTGTCTCACTATAAGCTATACGGACGGCGCGTTGATTATTATTCGGAAAAGTGATACTCGCGCGCGCCAGCGTTGGCGTTAGCCGGTGTGGCGCGCGGTTCAATGGCACGACTTGATGGATCTCGGCCTTGTTGCAATTACGGCTAGTCCTATCCGGTTACTAATTTTGATCGTCACGGTAGCAATTTGTTAGTCGCGCTTGTGAATTTTAGACACTGAGAATTAGTTGGCCTCTAATAAATTGACATCTGCCTCAGCAACTTTTAATCGCTTTCAAATTAGCTGCCTGCGCTTACGTATTCTTTCTACAAAAGTAAAGTTATTTTACAGATAATGGACAAAAAATAGTTACTCTTGTTGCTGTCTTTTTAGTAGTACTATTATCCCCTGTAGAGAGACTGAGCTAGCGAGCCGGAGCATTTATTTACTTTGTGCGAGGGAAGACAGCTCACACACACACAGCGGATTAAAATACTTCCTGAGCGTTTGTCCATCTAAGGAAATGATGCAGCATTTGTTTCCACCCAGCGCGCGCACTACCCAGCTTGTTACGCGCCTATGCGTGCATAACACATGAAAAATGCGAGCCGGCTCGTACGTCGATTTAAACAAACGTCAAATTTACAAATATAACGACGCTTTTATTGAATATTCGTTCTCCTGTGGTATCGAATTGTCAAGTACTAATTCCCTCACAACCTCTCAGTGTTTATGAATATATTAATTTCATTCCTGGTATATTTTACAACATTATTAATCTCAAGTATTAATTGAGCTATATAATAAATTGGCCAAGTTTTTTAGGGATATTAAATTGTTATTAAGGTATCAAAGAAGTCTTTATAAAATAAGTATTATTGCTAGTGTTATATGAGTACCATTTTCTAAAAAAATTAAAAAATATTTAATAAAAAGTAGAAAAATCTTAAAACTAAAACTAGTGAATTAAACCATTTTATCAAATTATCTTTCTATCTACATATAATGAAATGATGACTCAATTTAAGAGGCTGACAAAAATGAAAAAGTAGAGCTCACAAGAAATCATTTTTTTATTTGAAAAATGGAAGATAAAAAACAGCAGTTAAATTTTGAATTTAAAAGTTGTAGTTGATAATTATTAGGTATAATGATAAATAATTACTATAAGATAAAATAAATATTAGAATAATGGTAATTAAAATATAGTATATTTCATGAAAGTAGCGTATATGTTAGTGAATATATAAAATTTTGATAAAATTGTAAATATTTATAAGAATTGTGTACAAAAATGAATAAATCTTTTGGTACTTTGTCTTGTTAATAAATCTTGTATATTAAAAAATGAAAAGTTGTATTCGGAGTAAGTGTTATACTTTTTCAACACTTGAACTGTATACTTGTGAAGATTTAAAAATTAAACGTAGAGAGAGAGAGAGAGAGAGAGAGAGAGAGAGAGAAAAGAAAGCTTCGCCAGGCAGCCAGAAGGCGTAAGCATCAGTCATCATCCCTGGCTGGGCCACGTTACATCCTGTATACAGAAAAAAGTATTGCGCCTAGTTTGCGTGCGTTTCCTTCCGGAGCGCCAGCACTCGTTTCTAAACTCCGTCTCTACGTTTATAAGAAACGAAGAGAGGAGGAGGTAGAGGAGAGGAGAGACGGGCAGAGAAGAGAAAATCCGTAAATAGTAGCCTCGTCGCGAGGGCAGCAGCGACGTCACGCGCATCATGTGCCGGCAGCCTCTCCGTTAGAGAGAGAGAGAGAGGGGGGGGGGGGGAGGAAAGACGCGTCTAGTTCTAATTGCGTTGCGCACGCAGGCAAGTGCGGCAAGGCTCGTGTCTCTCTTGGAAGAAGAAAGTCTCCAACATATATATGTCTGGGCGCGCTGACGAGCCGGCTTTATCATCGTGCAGATCTCGACGATGAGAAAAGGCTCTTGCTTGTGTATGCGCAATAGAAGTAGGAGCCTCCCTGATATATAAGGGGGAAGCATCGCGCTGTTTAGCAGCGCACGATATATAGACTCGAGAGGTGGTCGCTTTGCCCCTCATTTCCTGTCTGCTAAGAGAGAGAGAGAGAGAGAGAGAGAGAGAGAGAGAGAGAGAGAGAGAGAGAGAGAGAGAGAGAGAGAGAGAGAGAG
>JAPYZB010000953.1:0-16621 GCA_030522745.1 Eupelmus kiefferi | reverse complement strand
ATACATATCGCTTGTTGTGTATCATTCGTGCGCTGCATTCGGTACAGACGTTCTCGAATATCATATGTTTTAATTCGTTAAACGAAAAAGCGCGCTCGCGTTCACACAAACGTGTCCACATGAATTTTGTGCACTAATTATTTCACTTTTTTCCGTTACTATAGGTTTTCCGGAAAGCTTTTTCCAAGAGTCATTCAGCGAAGATGCTCTAACTGGAACGAAGCGCAGAGAGCATAAAGGACTAAGCTTTCCTCCCGTGAAGGATGGACGAGGATTGTAAAACCACGTAAGTTTGTTGTAGTAGTAAGTAAGAGATTTAATATTTAGGGATTTTTTTCTGAATGTGCTTTTTCTTAATTCTGCAGAATCGTTATTAATGAAACGAACGTACCTGATGAGGTTAACTTGCCTGAGGTTGTTGCCAGTCTGAAAATGCTTGCAGTGGATATGCCTGAAGAAGACGTGTCTCCGGTGTCAGGTCAAAGGAGATCTACGAGGAAAAGAAAACCAAGAAATCTGGACTTCAGTCAACTTAATCGAAGGTATGTGTTTTTAATTATTGTTTATACAACAAGATTTTACATTAGAAAACAGGAGTACCTCATTGACTTATTACTTATTACTTTTTGTTAGTATATTGATATTCTATTAAGTATAAGCTATTTAGTAAATAAAATTTAGTTAATAGATAAATTTTTAATACATCTTTTATTTCAGATGTAGTTTGAAGCCTAGAAAACGTACCTTTTCTGATATGGAGAATGAAGAACAAATTAAAGAGTACTATTTAGATAAAACTGTTAAAAAACATACTAACTCTTTAGAAACTATTTTTGAAGAAAGAGATGATTCAGGTCAAACATCAAGCTGTATGAGTGCCAAGCGATTCAAAAGAATGATTCAATTCACACAAGAACCAACAGATTCGAAAATAAAGAAAAGACGAGACAGAATCAGAAAAGTTTTTGGTTCTAAAATTAGTAGAAGAAGACGAAATGTTTCCATGCAAGCTTTGCTGGACAAACTTAATGGATTACACAATGATTTACCATTAAACAATACAACTGAATTAAACTGAAAGGCTGAATTGTTAGGATTGTTAGATAATAAATGACACTTCAGTTTGAATCTTCTCAACTACTTGAAATTATTTACTTTTGAATCAAAAAGTAAATAGATCATATTTATTAGAAGATCTGAACTGAATTTTCCTTTATAATTAAACAACCTATCATAATTTAATTTTGTGTACATAAAACTTAAGAAAAGCACAAAGCGTCTTTCATTATATGAGAAGTATAATTGCATTAAATTATTTCTTATTCTAACAAAATATTCAATTAATGAGATTTAATGCAATTTTTTGATAAAATTTTTAAAATTTCCTATTTAGTTTACAGTTTTTTAATTAATAAATTATATTTTTAAGTATTATTTCTTTTATAATATAGTATAATTTTGTATGGTAATAAATGAATGAATATTGTGTATGAAAGTATATTAATATTCTGGTAAATAAAGTAAATTTACTTGATTGTTTTCGAATATTTTTCTCACGTGCATATGTAAATAAAAAATCTTTGTTATAAAGTCATAGAAAACTCTACTGTAATTGGTGTTTGTAATAAACGCTGACAAGAGTTCATTAAAAGAATTAAACAATAGAAATGCTATTTTTCTTATTTCAGTGTTCGTTTTACAACCAAAGTATCCTTCAATTGCTCCTTTATCAAACTAGTTTAATAGAACAATTAATAATTTTATAAAATATCATTTTTATTTGTTAAACTGTATAGAATATAACATATTAAACAGATGTGTTTTACTATTGCACATGTAAGTAATATAAAAGTAAAAAAATGTTTATGCATCTAACAGTAGTTTTTACATAAAAACATTATGTATCATTTGTTTTAATAATACAGGACGTTGAATTCTCATCACAATTTTCATAAGCTCGTAAAATACCCTTATTTTCTTCAAATTCTTTGCTATCTATTTGAACACAGGCACAGCGGTACTGTTTTGTATCTGGATTATCATAAAGCATTCTTGGAACCCCTATCCAATTTCTTGCAATTCCTCCACTATTTGAACATAATAAAGATATTAATTAAATTGTTTTGTGCAGTAGTAATAATATAATAAAGATAGATATTTTAAAAATTTTATATCAAATATATTTTGTATATTTAGATGTTAAGTGCATTTTGTATCTGGTGAATAATATATATAAAAAGTACCTATTTTTAGAGCACCAAACTCTTGATCCTAAATTTACATCCCATTCAACATTGCAGGGTGGAAATTTAAGATTTCTTTGCTGTTCATTTGAATCACTTTTTTTAGCAATTTGTACCCTTTCTTCTAATTTAAATCTTTCGTTTGTAGGAGTACCATCTTCATTGTAATATCTTCCAATTAATTTTCCTATAATAAATAAGTGCAATACAATAAAAATTATTGTCCCACTTATATTTTCTAAATAAAAATATACATTGATTTAAAAGAAAAAAAAATTTACTGCACCTTTGTATATATAAGTTTTTCTATAAAATTCTACCCAATTTATTAGGGATTGTATTTGTTTGTCCGTAAGGCTTGAAACATCATCTGTAAGGCCACTTTCAGTAAAATCTCCCGTGATAAAAGCTGCTGAACCGTCGCACCCTAAAAATGAAAAAATTCAGTAATTTTCTGTATTACATTGTTGACAAAAATAATTTAAATTAAAAATAAATCATACCAGTAAATGCATGGTACGATTCGCCAGGACCATAGTGTTTTACTCCTTTAGTCACATCAAAAACTTGTCCTAAGATTGCTAGATATAATCCATCCTTTAAATTTGTATATTTCTTAAGTGCACTTGCCGTAAATAAAACGTCTTTGTTGTCATGCTTAATTGTTCCTTTGGATTTCGCGTCATAAAAAATTCTAATAGCTTCTTTATAATAATTTAGTATAATTTTTTCCAAGTCCGTGCAGTAGCCACTCGAATACAACACATAAATCGTCGGTACAAAAAACAACAGCCAAGTGTACCTAGGCAACATTGTTAAACCAGTAAATAACAAAAGCTCAAACGCATCAACACATTATTTACAACAAAACTATAAACAACAATCAACAAAACTTATAAACAAAACCTAAACAAACAGACGTGTGTCGTATGTATATATACGGCTTGGCACACGTCCTAATAAGTAAACATCGCGCCATCTAGAAATGATAAAGTTACCTCCCACATGTGAGTATGGTGTATATATTGTGCGGTATCGTACCTATATACATATAGGTTCGTAGGTAATGTAGGCACAAATTTACCCCGACCGCCCCCGATGAATCAGTGCATGTATATTCTCCGTATAGGTGTGTTTAGGTACAGTTTTGCAGGAATGTATAATCTCGAGCTGTCAGATGGATCTTAAAATTTATTGATTTCCCGTGGATAAATATTGACGCGGAAGTTTCGGCAAACGCCGATTCGAATTGTGCGGAGAAGTATGGATCTAATAATTGCTGACGTTATGAGTGCACGCGTTTTAATCAATGAATTTTACCTTATTTAACCTTATGAAAGTGTACCAAATAAGTTTTTCTAGATTATTTCGAAAATAGGCTGTGAAAACTTCGATTATTGTGCTTCCTCAAATGTTTTAAGCCAGGTAGGTATTCCATGGTTTTTTTTAATGATTTTACATTGAGTTGAAGCTTATATTGAGTTTGCTATAGACTTGATCAATATTTTGGTTTTTTTGAATTTTTTTTAATATTTATACTTGAAAAATTGACTCAGTAGCTGTAAAGTTAAAAATTATGCAAAGTGAAGTTAATGTAGAATATGTCTTTAGAAAGAGATTCCATTCCTATGAATCATAAACATTGTATATCAACATTGTCTTATCAGAGCACTTAATACACATAATACATTAAGTTAAGTTATTATGGTATTATTGTTTGACTTGAACAATTTGTTAAACCACATGTGACATTAGATTACCCAAAATCTAGCAGCTGTTTTAACTGTTCATGATTCTTTGCTTTAAAATACTGTGAATATTAACAGAGTAAAAAAATATAATTGATTGAAAATGTTACGTCGATCCAGGATCAAGATGCCAAGTTCAAACCTTTATGCCATCAACAATGAAGGCCGAGTATTTTCTCTTTCTACCACTGGTACCATGTGGAGAGAATTCATGTATCTAGGCCTTGAGTTCAAACAATTATCTGCAGTGCCTCATTTTATGTGGGCTATTGGTGGTGATCGACAAGTATATGTTCATGTGCATGGTTTAGACATTCCTATAAGAATTAAAGAAGAGACTTATGAGAATGAGGTAAATTGTAGAACTTAATTATTGTAAAATTTGCTTTTTTATTTATTTGTATATTTTTATGTTTTTTTGTTATAGCGATGGTTACCTTTAGAAGGTTTTAGTGGAAGACTCTTACCAACAGATAGATATCATTTTTCTAATCAAGATGGATCAGTTGATCGGAGTCGAGATAAAGTTAAATTACCATCTATGGCATGGCAATGGGAAGGAGATTGGCAGATTGAAACAACTTTAGATGGTCAACCACTGGACCATGATGTAATAAAGCATCTTATTTCATTTTTTTTATTTCTTTTTTTCTTTTAAGTGAAAAAACATTTTCTAAGAAAATATATTCTCATAATGAAAATAGGGTTGGACATATGCTGTTGATTTTCCTGCTACATATACAACAACAAAACAATGGAAATCATGTGTAAGAAGAAGAAAATGGGTTCGTTATCGGAGATACAGTGCTATGAATTCTTGGTGTGCTATTGCTCCTCTCCACAAAGATGCAACAAAAGTAAGTTTTATAATTAATTTCAAAATTTGTTAATCAATTAATTTTTTCTTTTTTTTTTTTTATATACCTGGTTACAAATTTTAAATATTATTTTAGGAGCCATTTATAGATGTTTCAATTGGTGGTAATCAAGTGCCTGGCGGTAATCCTGGAGGACTTATAGTCTGGGCAGTAACTGCAAATGGAAGGGTAACTTGAATGAATTTTTGTAAAATTAAATATAAAAGATGAAAAAGAATATTTATCTTTTTAACAATTGTTTTATTCCTTTTTTCTTCAGGTAATGTTTAGAGTAGGTGTCAGCACTACATCACCAGAAGGATTACGTTGGAGTGCTATTAAAATGCCAACAGGAGATGAAGCATCTCAAATTAGTGTTGGAGTAACTGGACTAGTATGGCTTACATTATTGAACGGAAAAGCATTAGTACGTACAGGAGTAACAAGAGAAAATCCAATGGGTATATTTTGAATTCTTAAACATTATTTACATTTAAAGAAATCTTCTTAAGGATTATGATGATATTTTATTGATTTATTCTTCATACATTTTTTAAACTTTTTTTGTAGGAGATGAATGGGCAGAAGTAGAACCACCACAACCAGAATTGCGATTAACACAAGTTAGTGTTGGATTAGATACTGTTTGGGCTGTAACTCATGAAGGAAGTGTCTGGTTTCGAAAAGGAATTAAAGGTGAAATGGGTGGGGTGTGTGAACAACTAGCTGTTGGAAGTGGTTGGGTAGAAATGTCAACTAAAATGATAATAGTATCTGTAGCTCCCAATGATCAGGTAAGCTTTACAATATTTTAAATAAATCCGGACTTTTAAGGGATTTTTATCACCAATACGCTATAACTATTACTGTTGCTAAAACTAAATATTAATAATCATAAAATCATAATACTTTATAGATTAAAATATATATATATATTTTTTAAGGTTTGGGCTATTGGGCATGAAGATAGATGTTTATATTACCGCAGTGGGATTACCCGATCTGAGTTAACAGGAAAAAAATGGAAACCAATAAATGCTCCTTTTCAATTAAGTAGAGCAAGTAGTAACGCTAGTTTATCATCCAGTAATCGACACAGTATTTGCGGTACACCTCAACAACAGCGGCATCAAGCTTATGGATCTTTGGTAAATAAAAATTTAACCAGCAAAAAAATAATTTATTTTGTTCGAACTCATTAAATTAAATTTTTAAATTAACGTTAATTTTAATCCCGCAGCAAAATCAACGACCCCTTAGTACCAGTGAAGCTTTAATTAGAGAATGGGAAGATCAATCGCGATCGGCACCGACACCGACATCGTTAAAACTTTTTCAAAAAAATACTGAGTTACCTGAAAATAATATTCAGAAATCTATGAGAAAAGAAATTCAACAAAGCGACAGTACAAGGTATGGTTGAGCAATTGAAATAAATTTATTTTTAATTGATAAAAAATGTACTACAACTTTGTATATTTATAGTTCAGGATCTTTAGAAACAAATGAATTAAATGAAAATGTAGCTAATATAACTATATCTAATGAAACTTTAAACAAAAGTGGAGAATCAATAGTAGTTTCTGGAAAAGGAATGAGTAGTACAGTTAAAGTAAGTTACTCATACTCTTTTATCAATTAGATAAAACTTTTTTAAAATGAAAATAAAAAATTTAAAGCAACGTACCACTTTATCAAAGTAATTTTAAAAAGAAAAAAACAAAAGAATTAAAATTAATTTAACAAAAAGAATATAAGTACAATTTTTTTCAAATAATTTTAATTGGATTTAATTATTGATAGATTTATTTTAAATTAAAAAAATAAAAAAAAAGTGTATTTTATTTTTTTAAATAAGAATAATAATATTCTATTAAAATAAAAAGGTAATATACTATTTTGCGCACCAAAAGATGCAGATTTTTAATTTACGCACACTGCTTTAAAAAAAAATAATCCTATAAATCTGGATATTTATTCCAATAATTTTAACTAATTCGATGTGATTGGATCATGACGACATTTTTGTTTGTTTCATGTTGTTTATAATTTATTTTTATATTAGATTAATCCTGGATCATGGAGTCCTGTTCATTCTGTTGGTTCCATGGTCGGTGCCGAAGCGCATCCAGAGACTGATGGCAGCATTTTCGATCCCGATCTGACCGGGGATTCCGGAGTATTTGGTGAAGATGAAAGTGCCGCAGCTATATATTGGGCAGAATGTGATATGCTTTGGTGTAAAGTAGAGGCTGGAGCGTGTTTGGTAGATCCAAATAATCCACCGAAATGGTAATGATACGAATTAATGTTTAGCAGATTTTGTGCGATTTCGTTCTAATTTTCTGTAGGAGTATAAAATAAAAATTAAATTGAATATTACAGGGTTGTAGAAGGAAATGGTTCGACGCTTGGTGAACAGGCGGAACCTTGGCGAATACATATTTTAGAGGAATTAAAAAAAAGAATAAAAGGGCTAAATTTCGATCTTTCACTGTGCGAAAAAGCTATCGAAAAGTTAGTATATAAAATATTATAATTATTTTTAAATTATGTGTAATAAAATATTAAATTTATATGTAGATCCTCATGGGTAAAAAATGGAGAGGCTAAATGTAAATTAAAAGGTTCATCAACTTATGACGATTGCGTAGTTGAATTGGAGTGGATAAGCAGTGACAGTGGGTCTTTAGATTCTGGTACTTTGACAATATTAAATCCTGATGGAGCAACAACTTTAGTGAGTACTTCGTTTACTGCCATTTAATTTTAATTGTGAATTTCTTTAAGGGTTAAGTAACTGAACAAAAAACAAATAAATATTTAAAATTTAAATTTAGGTAAAAGTGTTTATGAAAATCAATGAAGCTTATTTGTACCAATTGCTAAGTATTTTGTAAACTCTTTCAGGTTCAATATCCTATATCGGAAATAGTTTGTGTTGTTTGCTGTAGTGAACCTGGTAGTCCTCGATTAGCAATTCATACTCCACGTTTAATTAATTCAAAAATATTAAGGCTACAATTTGCTAGTGATACAGAATTAGAAGATTGGATAGCACATCTTACCTCTGGTTAGTTTTCTCATATTTTAAAAAGTTTTTAATTCACGTCAAGAAAAATATATGTAAAAGTAATTCATTTTTAAAATATTTAGTATCCTGCCAAATTAATAATGCGTTCGGACCACCCAGTGCAAAAGCCATTTGGGCTACGACTGCTTTAGGTGATGTTTTTGTATATGACCCTGTTCTTGCAGAGGTATATAATAATTTCTTTAAAATCTAAAGAGTCACCAAATATAAAATATTAAATATGCTAAACATAATATTTCACTTCAGGAAAATCAGTATTTAGAAGGTTTATATACTCAAGAATTGGATACTGTTGGAAAAAGTTTACCATTTGAAAGTATTTTACAAAACGGTTTTGGACCTGGTAGTTCTTTACAAGTATCAGTATGCATTCACGACGATGCAGATAGGTAGTTTTTTGAAATTACAGACCTTTAGTAATCTATATTTTTAATATAAATTATTTTATTTCAGAATATCATTCAATCTTGTTTGTTATTCAACGTCGTCTAACAAGTATAAACAAACTGTAGATACTAACAATGTAGCTTTTCATTTTAATCCAAGATTGAATGAAAGTTTAATAGTGAGAAATTCGTATCAAAACAATCAATGGGGAGACGAAGAGAGAGAAGGGGGAAGTCCACTGAGAGCAGGCTCAGATTTTACGTTGATAATCAATTGCGAGGAGCGCGGCTATAGAGTTCTTATAAATAACGTTCAGTTTACCTTTTTTAATCATAGAATACCTCCTCAATATGTTACTCATTTGCGTATCAAAGGCAAAATGACGTTATGTAATGTACTTTATAAATCGAAATCTGTAAGTTCAATATTACATCTTATTTATTAATTTACAAACATTTCGTGCAATAATTTTTCTTTTTTTTCGATGCAGGTGATTATTGAACCGATTTCTATGTTTTGGAGACAAATTGGTGGGCACTTAAAAAAAGTAGAAACTTGTAACTCAGGTGTAACGTGGGGAATTGGTTACGATAATACCGCTTGGGTTTACACCGGTGGTTGGGGTGGCACTTTTTTAAAAGGTAATATTTACATTTAATTATTTTTTTTTGTCTTCTACAGTTGTCATATTTTATAATTTTAATTAATATCTATTATTTTTAGGATTAGATTTTAGCAACGCAGGCGTTAATACAATGATTGATACACATAATTATTTTGTTTACGAAAATCAGCGTTGGAATCCAGTGACTGGTTATACATCGCACGGCCTACCGACAGATAGATACATGTGGAGCGATGCATCTGGTCGTCATAAGCGCACACGAGAAAATACAAAACTGTTGTCATGTCACTGGCAATGGGTACATTGTTTACTTTGAATTAAAATATTAAACGATAAAAACGTTAAATACAATAATTTTATTAAAAAATTGTAGGTATCTGAATGGATATTAGATTTTCATACACCTGGCGGAGTTGATCGTGACGGTTGGCAATATGCAACAGATTTTCCGTCTCAATATCATGGAAAGAAACATTTTACGGATTATGTTAGAAGACGCAGATGGTTCAGACGATGTCAGCTCACGACTACTGGCCCATGGAAGGAATTGGGCAATACAAAACTAGTTGACGTTTCTATACATGTATGTAAATAAAGAGATTAGATAAAAATTGTATGATAATTAAATATCTTTATCATTTCTTAATTGCTTTAATTTTCTAATTTTCAGAACTCTGACGATCCAGAGTCGGATTCGCCTATTCATGTGTGGGCAGTAGCTGCAAATGGCGAAGCGGTATTTCGACGGGGAGTTTCAGAGTTTTGCTCAACGGTAAAATAAAACTGCGATATACAATTTATATTTAGTTTATTTATTTATAATAAACGACTATATGATTTTATGCTAGGGAGTTTCTTGGGAACATATACCTAGCGATCAGGCCTTAGTAAGTATTTCAATTGGTCCTAACGGTCAAGTTTGGGCTGTCGGAAAAAATGGATCGTCATACTGGCGGTTTGGAATCTCTAGCAATAAACCTACAGGTATTAATTAATTTTAGAGTTTTTTCTTTATTTTTTTATTACATTTTTATCATGATTATAATTTAATTAATTTAGGAGAATCATGGCAAAATGTAGAACCTCCATCTGGAGCTCACTTAAAACAAATTGCTGTTGGTGCAAATGTTGTGTGGGCTTTGGATACTTCGGGAAAACTTTCAGTACGTCGTGAAATTCAGCCAAATGTATTTCCCGAAGGCACGTATTGGCAAACTTTGCCCTCAATGACGAACGATCCTATTCATATCGGTAAGCGTCTGTTCAGCCAATGTTAAAATTTCACTACGTATCATACTTTTACTTTTATTTTAGAAGACTTCGATTTATCCGAAACTGGTGTTGATACAGAATTTTCGGTATCTTCGACCATACGTAATATTCCTACAGAGCTGTTACGTTGTTCGTAGGCCTATTTTTCTAATTTCTAACACTTCCGATTCTTCTTTATTTACTAATTTTTTTCACTCGTCCTAAATCTTCAGATATTATTAATTTTTTTTTCTTTATAGATGTATCTGTATTAAATGCCAAACAAGGATTCCGACATGTATCCGTTGGTCATATACCAGGCCAAGTCTGGGCTATCTCGGGCGCTGGAATCGTGTGTCGAAGGATTGGTATTACCGACGAAAATCCAGCTGGTTCTGGTTGGGCTACGGGCATAGGGGTAAGTTCATTTTTTCTAATACATTGCTTATACGAATGTAGCTGTAAGATAAATGATTCAAATCTAAGATAAATAATTCAATTCGAAAGGATTGATAAATTTATTAATTAATTTAAAATTTCAATTAATTTTTTTTATTTTATCAAAGAACACTAAGAAAAGAATTTTTAGATAAATTTTAAATTCTTAAATTTTAAGAGTTCTTTAAGTAAATTTTAAAAATTAATATTACAAAAAAAAAAATAATTTTCGATTAACATAATTAACCCATATTATATTCATATAACGAAATCAATTAGATTACTAAATTTTAACTTTACTAAATTTTACCTTACTTATTTGTCACTTCAACCAGCTTTTTGATTATAAAGAAATAGACCAATCAAACTAAATATCAATTTTTTTCAATGAATCCTGAATATTTAATAACGCTTGAAATTATATATTTATAATTGATTATAATTTTTTGCTTGTTAGGCTAACTGGCAACACATAAGCGTTGGAGGTCTTATTAACAAATCGAATTAAATATCGTGTGTCCGAAGGGCACAGCTTAGCTTCCATTTAAAAATCCCTGCTACAATGTCTCATCAAGCACAAGGATTGAGCGATTGCGATCATTGCCATTTCTAATAATGCTTACCAATATTGATTGAGTGAATGGAACAAAGGCGTTAACTGTAAATAATATAACAGTAAATGTTCAAAGAATTATGTCATTCATTAATAAGCAATTTTGTCCTGTACTCTAGTCGGAAATCTAGTTATAAATTTTGTTGTCTAATTATTAAGACAGTTTTCTGTCTTGTTAAATAACGGTGCAGTGATCGGAAAGTTTCCGCCTTTTTACGAAAAATATGTGATTGTACTGTAATATATTTAGACTTATTTTTTCTAAAGGATAGTAAAGAAAATCCTAATAGTCAAAATCTTTATACTCTTTTTATATATCAAATCATAGTTTTAAATAGCTTTTACACATTATTTTTATTTTCTATTTATTATTTAGATGAATCATTAAGCAATGAAAAATCATGTTTTATTTTAATAATAACTGACATTATGTTATTTTTCTAAAAATATTTTCATGACTTATTTAATAAAAAGTATAGGTACATACATTATTTACAGTTGAAAAATAATATTGTTTTAATACATAAGTTTTTTTTTATCATAATTTAAGTTTCAGTAATCTTTTTTATTTAAGTCCTCTACGGATTAAATCATATTTTCGTGTTGAAATGGTTCTATTTAAAATAAAATGTTTTAAATGTTTGAACGAGTTTAAGATGGTACAATAATTATTTTGCTTTACATAATTAATTTTGATATAATGTTGTTTAATTCTTTATTTGAATCATTTCAATGCAATACCAAGTTTGTAAATGTGAAATGTAAGTAAATTGTCGAGGAATCCCGAAAGTTATTTTTTTGAAAAGTCTTGGCTTTAATCGTAGAGGATTAATAAAAAAATTATTATAATTCCAAATATTACAGTGATTTTATAGCATATATTCATTCATGTGATGTAAAATTTTACTTTATTTGTAAGTTGATTTTTTTACTAATCTGTAAATCACATGTATTAGTCGTAATTTATGTAAATCTTCTTATTATTAAGATCTATGAAATAAATGAAAAGAGGCTTAGTTAAAAACTTAATAGTGTCTTATTTATTATGATTGAAGAAAATATAAAGTAATATATAAATAATCTAATGCATCTTAAGTACATTTTTACAAAGATGAGTGGTCGCGTTTAAAACATAAAAAGTTATTCAAGGATTTGTGCACGCATATACCCTAAAAGGGCTATTATAGTAGCGTTGATAAAAATGTATTTACATGGCACGCTTTATTTGCGCTCTGCTTTCGAGTTATATTAAAATAATGAACGAGCACAGCCCTTAATCGATTTTCTTAACTATATACGGCTTTGTACACAAAATAGTGTTATAAGATTTTATCATCTGTACAATAAAAAAAGACGTTTGTTTTTTTCTACAGACTGTTTAACTAAATATTTTTTATAAATGATTTATCTATAGCTGTATATCCAATTAGATATATTTGTTTTCCTAGACATGATTCAAAATCAAGAGCTAACAATATCATAAATTATTTATATAAAACAGTTAATTTTGAACAAATAAACAAAAATATCTTTCTTATTAATACAAATAATCTTTGTCTCACTAACAATCGCATAACAAACTCATACAAACTTATTGCATTGTTGAAATGACCTGCTTTCAATGCATGCAACTATCATAAAAAAGTTAGAATCTCATAAAATATTCTGTTTTCATATAAAATAATTAAAAATATCTTCTATAAAAGTACTGAATATTAATATCTTTATAAAAACTGTTTTTCTTTTAACCGAGTAAAATTAACTTTGCGAAGATTTTTTCGCAAAGCTTTTGAAACTTCAACGCTTTATCATTAATAATACTGCTCTTCAGTAAAATGGAATTTTTGCGACTTTTAAGCTTGTAAATAAATCCAACTAGCACTTGGTAATAATCTGAGTTTGATTGGCATACTTTCGTGCCAGCGTTTCTGCCTCCTGTCTATCTCGTTCGCCTTGCACACTATGTGACACTCCATAGAAGAAGTAAATACAAAAACCTGAATAACAAATATACAAATATATTTATAAATAATTCAAATATTTTTGCGAATGAAATTATATATTATTGATTGTTGAATATATATTGTTTGTAAAATAATTTTTTATATTTTGTAAGGCAAAATATTAATATAGAAGTTCAAAATTCATCAAATGTAGAAAAGAAACTCACCTACTGCCATCCATATGAGAAATCTTATCCATGTATAGACATCTAATTGCAACATTAAATAAAGATTTATCATAATGCTGAGGCATGGTATCAGTGGTACCAAAGGTACCTGGAAAAAAAACACAAGAAATTAATTTTAACATAATTCTTCAAGATACCACACAGTATTTGCATTAAATTTTGTCTGGTTTACAAACCTTAAATGATAATTCGACTTCCTGAACTGGCTGTCTGCCTATTGCAGTAGCTGTTAATAGAGCGAGAAGAATCATGATTGCGAATATGACGGTCCATGCATTTCCGTCGGTGACATTGTGATTGTTAACTAGTAAGCCAATGAAGAAGACAATAATGCCTAGAAAAGAAACACTCAATAAAATACAGGCGTCTGTAAAAATTGAGAATTAAATAAAACTTATTTACCAAATAACAGAACGCCATATTTAGCAATTAATGTCGAGAATTCACTTGGTTCCTTTTGATTATGAAGATTGAAAATTTGTTTGAAATAGCTTATGGGTGTCGAGTATGCAGAAGCGCTCGTTTTGTCACTGGATATGTTTGAAGACATGCCTTCTTTTTGGTATCTTTATTAGAATAAGAAAATAATATAATTCTATGAGTATTAAATGAAGATATCACGTAGAAGATCGTAAGAATATGATTTAGTTAAAATTACCTTAAAATTAAAACTGACACAGCTACTATAGTGTAAGCAAGAAGCGTTCCAATAGACATCATATTTATGAGTTGTTGAAGATCGAACAGTAAAGTCATTATTCCTTAAAAAAATAATACAAAACCTTATTACAAACGCTGTTATGCTAAAATTCTTTGCTTAAAAATATTAAAAATTTACATAGTAATCAAAATTTGTCATATCACCAAACACCCAATTCCCACGTCTTTAAATAAAAAATTTAATTTTCTTAAATACACATACACTCTAAACTCTTCAGTTTAATAAAAAAAAGCCTACCAGTGAGCAATCCGGAAATCATAGTTCCGAGCACTGGAGTCATGGTTTTCGGGTGGACCTTCGAGAGGAACTTGAAGATTACGCCGTCGCTGGCCATGGCATAGAGCACCCGAGGCAGGGGAAACATAGCCCCGAGCAAGCTGGTGCAAAGGGCGAAGACAGCGCCGATGTTCACGATCCATTTGATGGTCGGCCAGCCGATCTGTTCGAACACGTAAGGGAACGGGGCTTGCGCGTCCTGGAATCGTGAAATTCAAGTTATCAATTATATGTTAAGAGCTTGAATAATTTTTAAACTTATTGGAAAACATTTTTCTAAAGAAAGCCTGATATTAAAAATTCCAACAGTACTAGTCAGTAGTAACATCCGCGAAGCGTTAGACAACAAACTAGTAGTAACATCCGCGCAAGGTTAGCCGCAAAAAAAAGAACAAAAAACCCACCTGAGCGTAGTAGGGCCACATCATGGTGAGTACGGTGGAGATGCTGAAGTACGCCAGGAAGATGATCGCCAGCGACATTACGATGGCCAGCGGAATGTTGCGCTGGGGATTCTTGGCCTCCTCGCCGGTCGTTGCAACAGCGTCGAAGCCGACGAAGCCGTAGAAGCAGATGGCCGCGCCCTCCATGACGCCCTTGATGCCGAAGGGCATGAAGCCACCGGTGCCCGGATTCGTCACGTTCATGGGTATGTCCGCCACGTCTATCGACCAGTTGCTGGGGTCGGCTGAAATTTTTTGTCTTAAGGTTAGTTTATTGTTTTGAGTTTGGGATCTACTGGATGTGCTATCTTTTCACTTTTTTTTAAATTTCCTAAGAAATATAAAAAAACTAAAATTTTAGAAGCTTTCAAAGTTTTTTCAAGTTGGGACACGTTTGAACAAAATCATTCGATTTCTAAAACGTAAAAAAAGTACGTAATAAAATAAACGAGGTTGAAACAATTTTTGTATAATTTAAGGCTCAAGCTCAATTAAATTTAACAAAATATTTTAAAATTACATCTAAAAAAACGTAATCAAAAAGCATTTAAATAAGCCCCATAGTCTTTCCCATTTAAAAAAAAAACTTTTATGTAAAGAATTAAGATAAAATATTCAAATCTTATATTAAAATTACTGTTTATCAGTATTACTGCCACTTTAAAAAACGACAAGATTCGAAAAACAAAATAAATAAATAAACGAGTCAGTAAAAATTGTAAACACCCGTACAAAACAAGTAGCCTACAAATCGCCAACTAAAAGCCGGCTTACCTTTGATAATTCCGGAAACTACGATAACGGAAATCGTTAGGAGGTTAATAGTGGTAAAAACGTTATTCAGCATAGAGGACTCCTTGACGCCGATGGAAAGGAAAAGCGTGAGCAATATAACCATTCCAAGGGCGAAAAAGTCCGGATAGCTCGAGAGGAAGGAGACGTGGATCGGCATCGACGATTTTAAAGCTCTCTCAATTGTGTAATTCGTCAGCACGTCGATGTAGCTGCTCACGCCTCTGGCCATACTAGCGGTACCTGCAAAATATCGCGACACACAAATTTACTGATAAGGAATTTGCATTTTTAAGTGGGTCTCCGTTTCCGTGCAAATAATTTGATGATTATAAGGTTTGTGAAAGGATGTATGAGTTTGAAGTTTCAATGCTTGAATGGGCGTTTAGTACGCTGAGATTGATTATATAATGACATTTTGAAAATAATTTTGTGTATTGATTTATTAGGTGAGAAAGTGTTTTAAAGGGAACGATAAATTAGTGTAATGATATTTAAAGTAGAAAATAATGAAATGAACTTACCTATAACGTACTCTAGTATCAGGTTCCAACCAATTACGAAGGCAATAAATTCGCCCACGGTGACGTAGCTGTAAACGTATGCAGATCCTGCTTTGGGTACTCTTGAAGAGAATTCAGCATAGCACATGCCTAAAAATGTATCACATACTTTTAGTAAAAAAAACTTGTAACCAGGCATGTTTGAAATAACATTGAATTTTTTTTTTTTTTCCTATTATTTATTAGATTGCAATAAATGCTAATAAAGTTATTTGAAATCACTAAGTCTTGTAAAAACCAAAGTATCGACCTTCGATTAATCAGATAAAAAATTTTGTCCTGATAATGTTTGTAACATGTATTAGAAAACATAAAGTCTTGCTTCATTCAAGCAAAATTTATGCAAATTAATTTTACTAAAAATTAGCATCTATCATAA
>JAPYZB010000952.1:0-22175 GCA_030522745.1 Eupelmus kiefferi | reverse complement strand
GGAAAATACGGTTTGATGGGCTGAGGCGATTTTAGTCGACGTTTTAACGCTTGCGTTCAAAGAGCTTTTTTTTAATGATCCTTTTTCATTGAGTGTTCAAGGAAGTGCGCGAGGAAGATTCTTTTTGTGAGATTTTTTAATGTACAAATGTGTATAGTTGAAAAAGTATCGTTATAAAATTCTTTGCTTTTTATCTTTAATTATTACGGCAAAATTAGTGTTTCTTTGTACATTATAAGTATAGTTTATTTTAGTAACACTAGGCAAAAATAATTCTATTTCAAAATTATAATTTTACCCTTTAAAATAATATAAACCTATCATTAAGCCACAAACAGCTTATGAATTTCAAATTTACTCTTGCTAAAACTTCCTCAATCCTACTTCAACGTTAAACCTTAAAAATCTTCAGTACAAGTCCCTCGCCTTTCCTTTCCTCCATAAAACTGCAGCTTCGCGCATCTCGTAACTCGCCTGAGCCCCATCAATTTATCCGCAGTATTAAAACTTAATAACAACTCTCTCACGAGTGATATTTATTATACTCACATCCAGGCCAGAAGCGCCTCGCTTATTCCCTTCGTGCGGATAATGACACTCAATAAAGAAGCAAAAAATAAATGACTCAATCTCCGCTCTTTACGCGAGCGAGCCCGTGCAAGCGCATATACGAGCCGGGGAATTTTCTCATAACCGCTCCGATGATTAAACGCGGAGAGCACGCATTCTTAACGGAGATTACTTGTAGTAATTATACGAACAAACATCGATCCACTCGATCATATCGATCAATTACGCGTCCGTCTTCCTCTCGGATTACAGGAGGCGAAATGAACGATCGCAAGCCCGACTTAAAGGATACGTGCTGCCCGCGCGCAAACTATATAATATAGGTGCGCGCGCGCGAGGCGAGATTGGGCCGATCGGCCGCAAGGAAGTGATTGCGAATGATGAACGATCCGCGGATGCGGATGATAAAGTGACTCCTCGGCGTCGCGACACGCCGACATCGAGGAATATCGATGGAGGGACGCCTCCATCCATCATGCGCCTGCCAGACGAGCTCGCCTCCTTCCTACTTCTCCTCTGACTTTATATATCTCTCTTCCGCTCTCTCTCGCTCCTTTTGCGGGGAGGATGTGATCGGAGGAGAGATCGGGAGCTGCACCGGGATTTTCCTGCCAATTACCGGATCGCTTTCGGTTAATTATGTACATTGCGGCTCTGATGGGAATTTCCATTTTCGCGTGCTGAAATTTGGGAAGTGTCCTTTTGAGGTTTGTGGTCCCCGGTGTGGTTTTGGGTTGTTGCGGGAATGTTGATGAAGTTTTATTGTTGAGTAATTGGGTCGATTATGGTTTTTAAAAAGTATTAACGAGAATGTAATGAAAAAGTGCTCGGTTAAATTGCGCTGGAGAGAAAGTTCAAAAATGATTTTTCATTTAATCACGTTGCAAATTTGTAAATTAACTTTATCCCGGGAACGATTTTTTAAAGGCGAACTATAAATATTCAAATTATATACGACTGCCAATTAAATTCTCCTAAATAATCGCGCTGAAATCTTAATTGGCTCATTTTGTCTAATCGAATTTCCGAAAATTATCATCCTTCAAAAATAACAAATACATAAATCCGCCTCTCCCCTTTGATGACACCATCTCGCAAGAATTCCTCGCCTAAAAGTTTCATCAACAATTTACAATCCCTCAACAATAAAGGCTAAAAGCACCCGAAATACGTTTATTTGACAAAAACGCGCTATAAATCCAGCGCGGCTCTGCGCGATCGCGATAAAAAGCGTGTATAAACTACACACAAATTACTTTCCTCGCGCGGCGGACAGGGCCCCCAGCGAAAGAGTTCCGAAAAGCCGGCGTTAATCGAGGAAAACGCTGAAAGCAGCCGCGTGAAATAACAGCTATAAATATCCCCCTTGACCGAATCTTTACCGCAGTGCCGATAAATCAGACTGAGCGCTCGCGCTCTTAAAAGATTTCTCCCTCTCTCTCCGGAGCTCTCTAGTAGTCAGGTGCTGGCGTTTCTCCCTTCTATCCGCGGCTTCCATCAGCGTTAAAGCGGCTATATACACGCGCAGGCAGATCAGCATACGTCGCGCGTTATTTACAATTGGCGGCGATTTATGGGCAGCTCGAAAGTAGCAGCCGGGGGCTGCGAGAGGCGTCGCTGGCTCTGAGGCAATACGAATAGAATAGCGATTTGCGCGGAGAAAAATAGCGCCGGAAGAGCAGATAACGAAAGCAGCCGAGTGTGGATATATGTACGCCACGCGTTATTGTCAAACGGAACCATAGGGGGTTCCGTCTTAACGTGAACAGAGCTGTGCCTATGAACTTGTGTGAAATGTGCGGATGCTAGGATGGGAGGAGAAGTAACATGCATGTTTACGGAAGAATCCTAATATTCATGACGATTACTAAATACAGCAGTGCTATTTAAATAGTTGCAACGTTACGATTTTCACCTTTCCGCAATTACTGTAGAACTTTATCACGTGTTTTCGTATTCTATTGCTTCTGTGCCCATTTTTAGCCTGCACATATGCACATATGCACATACTGATTATCTAGATTGAAACGCGCGCGGCGTGTACATAAATTTGTTCGCCTATACAATTACCGCACTGCGTACGTCCGAATTTATACACACGTGTACTTCTTTCCATGAATACATCCTTAAGAATATCAGCGCGCATATATGTAAAGGGAGCGGAGAAAAGTAAGAGCAAGCGAGCGAGAGAAAAAAAGCAGAGAGAAAAAGAAGCGCGAGAGGCTGGCGCGGGTATAGAACGGGGCCGCGGCGCGCGCGCCTTGCCAGCCAATTCCCGGCGGGCCGCTATATTTACGAGGCTCATAAAGTAGCGGGCACGGCCGCGTATATTGCCGCGTAAATATCAGCTTATGGAAATATAGAGCTCAATATCTGCCTTGGCTCCTGCCCGCCTGCTTTTCTTCCCTCCTCGTCTGCGCTCGTTCCGTACTCTCAAGTCTTGCTAAGAATATATATATACGTAAGTCGGAGGGGTTGCGACTTTTCATCGCGACCGCGTATATATACATCGAGCAAACGTCTTTACGCGCTGAGGACGAAACTCGTTTATAAACGACGGGAAGGCGGCTTGGACGTATCGTCTTGAGTGCACGCGGCGTTGACCCTCTATACTTGAATTAGGCTCGTATCTTCTTACGAATGACTGGCCTCTCGCGCGCTCGTATAAAAGATCGAGATTTTTTATGGCCGAGTGCGGGTATGTGTGTGTGTGCTGGTCGGGTGGAATGTAGCCCCGAGATTATCGTGCATATGGAGCCCGAGATTTACTCGTATTGTGCTGGGACAATGTTGCGGAAGAAATTTTCGTTGGGGTTCATGAATCAAGCGTTCTGGGGGTGAGGAGGTTCTGTGGGAGACTAATAAAATTGTTTCGCTTGGATTTTTATTGTATAAGGAGAGACGATGTTTTGTATTGTGTAAATAGTTTTTTTTCTTATTTTGATTAGAATGGGGGTAGGTCAATATTTATGAAATTATAAACTAATAATTGTAAGTTCAGATCCCTAACTGTTTTCTTTCTGAAATAGATTGGCTTCAGTTTGATACAGCAAAATCATAAAGATACTTAGATTTATTAATGTACTTGAATTGATCAATTAATTTTGAATAAAAGTTTTAGTAATAGTGGTATCATAAATGCTAAATAAAAAAATTTAGAAGCTACTTCTGTTTCATCAAAAATATATTGCTCATCAGAAATTCAGTTCAATTAACGAAAACCCAGTGGATCCCAGCACCATTAGCTTAATTTATACGATAATCTAAGCATCGCAAAATTATCCTACCAAGCCCATCCTCCAACCCACCGAAAATCCCATGACAAACGATCCCCATTCGCAGCTACTCCATCTCGACACCTCATCCCATCGCGATAAACAGCGCTTAATTAAAGTCCACGCACGTCTCCTAAATACCCCCCGAACAATGCCGCGCATTACGCAAGCTCGCGAAAGTCAAGCGACGCAAACTCGGCTTACGATGGCTCTCTTTCTCTTCCAGCGACACTCCCGAGCTCTCGCTCTCTCTGCGCGGGCGAGAACTCAGCAGCTCTCGCGTCGCTGACACCATTAGCCGCGCGGCCATCCGTCACCATTAACACAGATGTCCCGCGACACGTCGAGAGACGAACGTCGCATTAATCACCCCCGCATCGCGGCCTCCCCCCTTGGCGTGAATTTACGCCGTCGACGAGGCAACGACGCTCGTTAATCGCGCGCTCGCTGCCTCGTCGTTTTGACGGAGAGAGAGTGAGTGAGAGAGAGAGAGAGAGAGAGAGAGAGAGAGCTGAGATTTTCAGCGGAAGGACAATTTTGAGCAGTGACGAGAAGAACATTAGCAATAGGTATGATTAGAGTGTTATTGGGAGATGTAGGTTTATGAGGTGGACGGAAAAAAAGGCCCTCTGGTGAAGTTAATGTGAGTGATAGCTGGAATGAGATTTTTTAATGAGTTTTATAAATTATATATACGCTCTTTATATTTTATGATGATTAATAAAAAAAAATAATTTGGTATAATTTTGGTTATATAATTTTAGATTTATTTTATGACGATGATAAATTACCAATCTAAAGCATTAAGAAATAAATACATTTTTATTATAAAACCATTTTATTAAATTATAAAATGATTGATTTAATTTTGAATGATAATTTTTTACACTGGAGCTATTTTTATTAAATTAAAATGGAAAAGAGATATTCATTGGCTTTTAAAAATCATAAATTGATTCCGTTACCAATTATATTTCTATTTCTTCTTCTTTCGCTGCTCATATTGACATTGAAATGTTAAAAACGGACTTGAGCGGCAATTCTCTGAAAAGATTTTTGTCAATACAAAGGCAATTAAATTTTAATCAATAACGCAATAAATAGTTCATAAAATCCTGTCTTCAATCTGAGAGCTCATATGTACTGACAATGGAGTCATGTCTGTCTGGTCTCATAAAGAATATTAATTTTTAGCACTTGATTCGTGGTAAAGGGACAGCTGTCACGCGTAGCTTTTTAAGTCTGATTAAGTCAGTACTGTTACTACTTAACCATGTAAGCGCTCAATATTGAGTTGTGAATATTTCATGATAATTACAATAAAGATATCTTTTGATGCTAATAATTTTTATTTAAATTATCACAACCAAATATTATTTTGCAGTGAGGTTGAATTTTATTAAATAAGAAATTACGGATCCCACTTAAAATTAAATTAAGTTATTTTTGCCGGCATTTTTGCCTTATAAATTGATATTTTTGATGTGCAAAATTTATACATAAAAACATCTCATATCTCTAGAGTAGTTGTCAAGGTCACAGGTGGCTCATATATGAGCCATGCCGGCAGTCTAAAGGTTAATGTAAAAACAATCAATCTAATTAAATGTGTCAGTTATAGGCTATGATAGGAGAAACTCATCCGTCAAAAACAAAACAATAGCTCAGACTTTTGTATATAAAAAATATATGCCCAATTTCGTATATGCACTGTATATAGTCAATCAGATATGGTCTGTATCTAAATTTTTTACTTGGGTCGAAAATATCATGAAAATCAGCCAAAGTAAAATTTAACCTCGTAAGGCAAATCCTAATAAAAGAAAGTGCAATGCAATGCAACACTAATAAGTATGAATAAAACTTCACTAGAGCAAATATTTTTAGAAATGAAATTTACTTGTAGTAATGGACTACATTCGCCATAAAGGAATCAAGTTCTTCCTCCAAACAGGAGAAAATTTTGTTTCGAAAGTAAAAAGATTTCTATTAAAACACAAATAAAGATTGTTTTTCACCAACAAGAAGCGATAGAAAAATTCTTAAAATACGTCAGGTAAACTTTCCTCTGACTTCAGATTGCTCCGAAATCCGAAGTTTTGGAATAAATCAAGTAAAAAAGTGGACAATCAAAATTTTTAATCATAATTGAAAGCACAAAATATAAAATAAAAATGACTAAAATATCATTTTTGCAGATTTTGACACATGTGTACTAGATAAATTATGATAACAATTAATTGAAAAAATAAATTTTTTTGGAATGCATTCTACGATATAATCCAGGCAAGTGAAACATATATTAATAATTATTGGTAAAATTTAAAGATAAGAGATTTGAATTGTATATTTATACATAGTTGTTTATGTGTAAGTATCTACAAAATTACATTAACCATTAATAATACAGTTATTACTCTTAAATAACTGCAAACTGTAGGATTATAAATTCGTATTATGTTTTTTAACAGTTAAATTTATACAAAGAGATATTATCCTTTACCAAATACATAAAATAACTTTACTAAAATATAACATTTCATCTATAAAAGAAAAAACAAAAAATTGACTGTCATTCAAAGGAATAAAAAAGTAAAAGAGACCGCGCGCAGCGTCTTTTTTGAAGTCTTTTTAAGTGCCATCGCACCGTGTGGATTCGCGGGACCCGACGGCGGCTAAATGTTTTTGAGCTCGTCGCTGATGTGTTTACGAGAGCCGGCCGCTGTGACAATTAATCAGGATTTACGGCGGACGCGCGCGTTCGCCACTCCAAATGGATTAATTTTGCCGAGTGCAGAATGCCCGCGAGTGGCAGTCGCTCGTTCTCTTTGTGCGCGTCGAATTTAGTGGCTCGCCGCGCTTGTACCTCGCTGAGAGACAGTTGGACACGTAGGAATAGAGGACAGACGTGCGGAGATGCCAGAAGAGAAGAAGAAAAGAAGAAATGACGGCAAATATTTGAGCAGTTAAAAAAGAGAACTTGCAATTTAAATTTTTTGATTTCTTTTTTTGATATTTAATAATATTGTTTTAAAATATCTCTTTTATTATTTTTGTATTTTAAAAAATGATCAAAAACATTATAATTATAAAACAGTCTCTTATTTACCAGCTCTACTCAAATTATCCGACAGGAAACCAAAAAATAGTATACTGTAATACATCCTTGCGAAAACAAAGAAGATGCATTTTTATCACTACATAAATGATAAATGTAAATTTCATTTTGTATCGTATTCCCTCCTAACAATTGCTTTTCTCACAAAGCATAAAAGATTCTAGTGGAATATTCCACTGAAATATTTTTATCGAACATGTTACCCGCATGTAATCATGCAATCTTTGTAAGACTCTTGGCGCGTTTTGAAGCTCCGCACCGTACTGTCAGCGGGCAGTAAAGAGTCCGGTTAGTGACACACACGCCGCTAGGTGACGCACCCCTAACCTTGGCAATCACGACCTAGGAATAGCTACCTTGTATTAATAATCGACGCTTGGTTCAAACGGGCATAGCTACCTACATAGAGATATAACCTATCCATCGTTTGTACCAATTTCTATAGTAGATTTGTTAAAATAGTTTAGATTTAAATCGTTCTTTAAGACTTTAACTGCCATTTTGTGACGTGGTATTTTTGATCTGTCTGTTTTCTTAAATGAACTGATGGTAACAGAAGCGTCGTTGTCTACACTGTTTTTAGCGGTGAACTCGACCACTTTCTTCCCATCAGCCTTGGATTTCTCTTGCTGACCAGCATTGCCAATGCTCTGAATAGGAGTCTTCATAGAGGATTCTTTATTAAATGTATCGCACTCACTCACTACTAATAGCACCAACAATTCTTAACATTACACTAGCTACAAACATCTAAAATAATCATAGATAATTATCCTAATTAACCCAACTCATCAACTTCCAATAAAATTCATCCTATCAATTTCCCTATTAATAATCATTATTTCTCTTTTTCAGCCTATTGTGGCATGCTGTGTCACAGGTTATATTACATTAATATATGTAATCATTTTCATCGATAGTCCACATCACAATCATGTGACTTGCTAAGAAGGAAGCAACAGTTATTGGATTGAGGCAATGATACAACTGTTTAAATTGTGATTGTAAACACTAGTTTTAAAAATATTTTTAATATCTATTTTTGTAATATAAATGACAAATTCTTCTTTTATGATATGAATGAATGAAGGAACAATAATGAAACTATATAAAAATGAATTCACTTATGATAAACAATTTATAACATTTGGACAATTGCTTCATCCAATGTTTTGACCTCATACTCATCGCTATCATACTCTATCTCTTCCTGATTTCCAATTTCCTGTGCAGTTTCTTCACAAGGAACTGTAGTTTGTTCAGTACCTGCTGCTCCTTGATTGGTATCTATCATTTCTTGACTGCCATTATCATTCGATTCATCATATTCAAATTTTGTACAAACGTTGAGCAGTGGCATTTTTTGGAGATACATCACAGGAACCCTGCTGAAGAGCAGCAGCGACGGATTCAGTATGATTAAAAGTACTGTTACTGGCAGAAATGTTGAGTGATGGCATTTTCTGAGCTTTGACTTCATATAAATTCTGCTGATAAGATGCTGTTTCACATTGACCACCATGATTGAAATTACTTCTATTTCCAGAACCATCCAGAAATGGTCTTTTCTGAGGTATTACTTCGTACGAATCCATGCCAGGACGTTTTTGGCCTGGTGCAGTAGCAGCCACATTTTCCGATCTAATAATGTTGCATGCTGCGTTCTCATCATGACCGACTAATGTCACTATCCTTGAATGTAAAGCTGAGCATAGAGTGTCTCTTCTTCCTTGTATATAATCCACAGCTGATTGCCTGGCATTCCGCTTCATATCAGCCCGACACTAAACAAATAAGATAATTATTTATTATTTCTTGCTCTATAATATAACAATTATTGAAAATAGTGTTTAAAACACAATATTGTTATCGCAAAATGTTTTTTGTGATTTCATCCAAGAATTCACAAGTGAATTTAAAATAATTAATATTTATGAAATCTGATACAAATGAAGAATGACAAAACATTTGGACCATTCTTAGTGACTTAACAGTTTTGAAGCAACCTTGCTGCTGCAGTTGAAGTTGAAGCTGCAGAAATAGATTATTTTCCATGACTGCATTTAACTCGTCGTTTGCAAAAGATTGCTTACTTTCCATGAACGTGACAATAACTTCCATATGCTTCCGAGTCAGTATTGTGGGTTTTTTACTGTAAAAAAAAAATTAAATGAATTATATAAATAATGTAATTCACAAATATATAAAGTTAAGAAATATAGAAATAATACTAGTTACTTTCTACGAGGGATCATTACCTCAGTGGGCACGCTCTGCCCATAGCTCGTAGCGGCTGATCAACGAGGAGGTTCCGCGGCATTATCGAACTTCCCAGCGCTCCTTCAACATTGCGCCGAGGCAGCAGCTCCACCCACGACACCGTTCGCATTTACGTGCACTCCGGCTTCTTCACTCTGTTACCCTGCTTGGAGCAAGAGGACATATATCGCGCACCGCCTCTGTTTCGGCAGTTCATCTATCGCTCTGCAACGAAACCCTGAGCACTCCTCCTTGCGACAAACATTTTAAAAATATTTCTCTAACCTCTTGAAAAAATTTTGGGAAATATTTCAACAATATTCCATGAATGATTCCAGTGGAATAATTTTGTGCTGTTCCAGACTAATATTTTTCACTAGATTTTCAGAGTATTTAATGGAAGATTTTGCAATACAGCTTGAAAAGTATTTTAACCTTGCAACATGAAATATAGTAGATAAAATTCTAGCAATCTTCTGTGGTACGTTTAAAAAAATATTGGAGAAATATTCCTTTTAAATTTTAAAAGGAAGCTTTCTAGAATATTTCAAAAATATGTATTTCATTGGAAGTTTAAAAAAAATTTTGTGTTTGAAATGAAATATTTAAGAAATATTATAGGAATCTTACGTAGAAGATTCCAGTGAAATATTGCCAAAATATTCCTTTAAAATATTTTATGGATGATACTCGAAATATTATTAAATATTATTAAATATTATTCCTAGAATCTTCCAGGAATATTTCATGGAATATTTCAACCTAAAAATATACTAAAAATTTCATGATAGGTTTCTAAAATATTTCAAATATTCCGTTCTAATATTCCAGAAAGCTCTATAAATATTGCATGCTGATGGATTATTATATAAAAAAAAATGAAAACATTAAATAAAAAAATGGTTTTTCTTTTTGGTTTTCCATACGATCATTTTGATCGGTCAAAGTGAGGGTGAAAAGATCATATTTCCTCTCCCGAGTATCGAACTTTTTTTTTCAACGCGCGTAAAATTCATTTAACACACGCACTTTTGTAACCGTGTATAAAAGCAGATTTTATGCTAAAAATATAGTAACATAATGAAGACTATATGAGTCAGCACAATAAAGAGTCAATTCAGGAACAAAGGCAAGAAAGTGCCAATTCAAAATATTACCTGTTATTTCGAATTGGCACTTCCTTGCCTTTGCTCCTGAATTATCGCTAACCCGACGATATTTTAACTATGACGTATTTCTTAAAATTCTATATCTTTTAATTTAAGACGCGATTCAAAATTTGGAGTAGAAGTCAACATTTGAAACTAACACAAAATTTTAGAAGTATCAATCAATTTTTCAGAAGAATGAGAAATTTAATATATTTTATTCAATTGCTATTCTCACATATTTCAGAATATTAACATAGAAATTTTCAAGCCCCCCCAAAAACAGTATAACTCAATAATTTTTAAAAAATTATGACTTATTTGGTTATTCCGGCAAGTCACAAATTTAATCTGAATATAACAACATGTGAACCATTATTAAGATTTCACGCAATAAATCAGTTAAAAGTGCAATGTAAGTCTTATAAATCAAATATCAGCTGTATTACCCTACAACATTACACACTTACAATACACCACATTTGTAGATTTCTACAGCGTTATTCAACCATCCACCTGCATTTTTACACTTCTCCACGAAATGACTTTTTCCCAGAGCCACGCAGCAGCTTCTTACCCCACCATCGAACCAAGCGCGCGCCGACACACAGGGGCAATAAATCCGATCGTAATTAAGATTCGCAATTACGCTATCTACCGACTGGCTGCGGTGACGGCGGCTCACATAAATCTCGTTTATTCTAATTAAAATCGCCGGGCCTGCCTGGCCCCGATCCTAATTAAACGTCTTCTTAACGAGGATCCCCGCGGAAAGGCGTATCCTAAATAGCGGAAATGGCGCACGACGCGCGAAACTCCCTTATCAGCCTACTGCGATCGCGACGACGACAAACCAGGCGCTCGCCTTATCGCTCGATTGCACGGCCGTACGCTCCTTCAGTGCCACCATCTCTCTCTCCCTCCCTCTCTCTCTCGCTCTTCCTCTTATTCGCGGGGATTAATTTCGGTTAACAGGTAACAGCCGCTCGGGGAGGTCCTGCCGCAAAGCCGTTGTACAAATTGCCGCTGCGCGCGCGACAACACGCTTGGGAAATACGCTTTCGAATTTAATCGCTCTCGCCGCTGTATATACATGAACGAGCGTTTCTCCGCGCGAGTCGTTCTTCATACTTACGCGTGGGCGCGCGAACGCGTGTTACGCTATGGCGTGTGTGGATACACGATCGTTTTGATAGAGAGATAACGCGTTTTGGATATAAATGGCTTTACGCGTCGAATTAGGCGCGCCTGTTTGCAGCGCGGCTTACGTGTTTTACGATGATTGGGTGCTTATGCGCTGCTCGCGCGATTGTATTAGAGCTGCGAATGTAGGATCGTTTGCCTGCGCGCTGGTGGGTGGAGAATGCGGCATTTGCGCCGGGGGTAGGTGAGAGCTTTGGATTAGCGTAGGTGCGTGCGGCTTGTAATATCGATTTTACGTAGTTGTATAGGATGATGGCAATACTATAATAGTAGCAGTGGTGGAGTTTAGTTTGTAATACTTGGTGAAGATTAGTACTCGATTGATGAACTATTGAGAGCAAATAAAAACTTTTATGTAGGTTTCTAAATATTTTTCGTATTAACATATTAATTCATGAAGTTATCTAAAACCTTATCGTAAATTCTGTAATTTCGTATCTTGTAGTAAATAAATATCAGAAACAAACATTTTACTCAAATATTCTGTGAAGCAACGCTAAGTAATCCTATGAAAATGTGACACCTTCTTCAAAAAGAATCAACGCATACCAATCAATCTCATAAAAAATATTTGTTTGACGCATAGCAGCCACTCTTTATTTCCCCAAAAGCAAAGCAGGACCTCCTAGACGCTCCTGAATTCATGAAAATTCAAGATTAAATTAATCCGCAATATTTCAGAGGCAGTGACTCCGCTCTTTCTTGTAATCTAAAAATAAGGGATTTGCGATAAAGCTAGGCGCGGCGTCGCTCGTTCCGTTACGCGCCGAGGCAGCGATTGTCGGAAGAGAGAGAGAGAAGAAAAAAAGTAACGCAGAAGAAAGAAAGTTTCGGAAGTACCCACCGAGGTCACGTTTTCCCGGGCGAATTTACGGTTACTCTAGCGCAACGAGCGTTTTCCTGTGTGCACGCGCGCCACTCTCAAACGAAATCAACCACTAATTCTGTTTAGTGCTCCCCCGGGCCGTGTCTTTATCTTTGCGCCGAGCGCGACGATGGGGCAGTTTCCCCCTCCGGCCGATTTTCCAAGTAGATAAAGTCCGTAACGGACGGTGCGACTTTGGCTTATACCTGGGCTCTTGGGCTCGGTGCGGGCGCGAGAGTAAAAGGCTTCTTCGTTGGCTCATTGTAAGTGGAATAAAAGTTACTGGTGAGAAGGTCTTCTGTTGCGAGGAGGAGATTTAGTGACGGAAACAATTTTGGAAATGTTTACAATTAGTTGTAGGTGACAATTAGAAGGGATGCGCAGATTAATCGTTTTTTTCTTTTTTAGCAGCAGATTATTCTAGGGATTATTCCAGAGATAGTTTTTCATTGTTTGCAACTTATAATTAGACGTTTGGCGATTGTTTGATGGTAGTTTGAGGTAGTTTGAATCAATTTTTAGCTATTTATCTTGATGATTGATTTTTTATAATATATTCAGTTAACATACCAGTCAATAAGAAGTGAGGTAAATTCAAGTATTTATCTAAATTAATAATCTTTTAAATATCTCAAAAAAATATATAAAAAATTTATTTACTTCAACATTAAGTCACAAAGTTGATTTCCATTTTCATAAATTTCCTCGCCACTTATCAACTGTTTCATTTACTACAACCTTTGCAAACACCACCTCTTAACGCTGTACCACTTTAAATGATTTCCCAGCAAAATCACTCTAATCCAATCTACAATTTCCTCGAATCCCCAGAACAAACAGTCGAATCGCTCCCGGACTCTCGAGCACGCAGATCACTCCGCCCATCGCCTCCCATCCAAACAGCCATCCAACTCTTCCCTCAGCCTCGCCCTCGCTTCTCTCACTGATCACGCTCCCTAGCCCACCCTCGCAGTTGAAAACTACCAGAAGAACGGGCGCAAATCTCCTCTCGTTAATCGGCGAGAGCCCGCGCGCGACCTTTATTAAAAGAATCGAAGAGAAATGTAGGCGTGCTCCTCCGGAATTCTCAAGTGCGCGCACGCCTCGAGAGACGAAGGAGCTAGCACTCGCGCGTTAATCACGTTCACGCCCCCGGGAGCGTGCGACGCTCGATTCGCGAAAAAGTCGGAGATTGGAAAAGGAGGACGGACGGACCGGCCGACAATGGCTATAACAATCACCTTGGGGGCTCCTTAATGAATCGGCGCGCGCGCGTTTGGATGGCTCACGCCCTGTGATGCTAGACGCCTGCTGCTGCCGGGACGCAGATGCTGCTCGGATTGATCGGGGGTCGGCACTCGAGGATTCATTTGATTCTGGTGCTTTTTCACCTTGGTTTAATGAAAGCAGCGAGGGGCGGGGAGATTTATAATTTGGAAGAGGTTCGAGGAAGCTTGAATGGGATCGACAATAATTGAAATATCTAGGTATTAGCGCAGTTAAGGAGCTAACGGTGGGGTTCGAGAGCTAAGAGTACTTGCGATGTTGGTGAAAGGTTGCGTTGATTGGAGTTTATTTTGATAATGTTGCGTGATAAAATTAATTTTTTCTTTGCTTGAATGCAATGGCATGCAGTAAAAAATTTTACGTTATTTTATCTGGGTTTTATGAAATTTTCAAGAATTTATGTTTGGTATTTTATTAAAATAGATTTGTTAAAGGAAAAATTTATTTTAAAAACATACGTTACATTATTTATATATTAATATTATGTAAAATTTCTGCTAATTACAAAATATGAAATGTTTTTAATTATGTAACGATTTTTAAAAATTCTAAAAAAATATTATTTCTATGTACAGACCGAATATAAAATCGATGTCAAATTTTTTTTCTTATATTTATTGACATATGCTGTAAATAAGGTATTTAAATTAAAATTTATTAATTGTATTCATGTATTTTATTTTAGAAAGTGTGTAGATGTTATTATGTCTCAGTCATAATTTTTTTTTATGAATTTATATTGAATTTTTAATCGGTTTCACATTATATAATAATTTCTCTTTCATTTTAATTTTCTTGTTAACATTTTTACGTAACCAAGTAATCATTACGAAAATGATAAATTACCTGTTAATTAAAATATTAAAAAAAAAAAATTACAATAACATCGCTAACAAGCCGTAACATGTCACAATGTCACTTTCAGTAGCGATAACTTGTAATTTGTTTCTTAATCACCTCAAAATTCCAAAAAAAAAACAACAAACTTCTTTATGAATTCAAAACCTTTCTCTCAGCCACCTCTCCCCAACTTCCAAAAAGCCTCCGAACACCGCTACTCCCGCGGTGTTTAACAATCCTTAACGAAAGCATAATCTCCCCGCACCAGCTCCAGCTCTGCCCACCCCTCGACTCCTCTGCGCTTAATCGCAAACGAGCCGCGCGTAAATAATGCGTCTTATTGTCGGCCGACGTCGTCATTAAGCCTATATCTGCAATCTGGACTCGGCGGGGTGTCGCGCGACAATTGCACAGGCCGCGCGTCTCCGAGGTGGCCCGCTGCACGCCGCACAGGGCTTTTGTGTGTGTCGCGCGCGGCTTTTCCTTGGCTGTTTGGTGCGAGCGGAGAGAGCCGAAATGAGAAACGAGCGCGCCCGCAGCTTGACCCCGTGCGGCGCGCGTGATGGATACTCGCGTCGTGCCGCGAAAATTTATCGCTGCGGTGGCGCGCCGCGCTGTATACGTGCAATCTAATTTGAGAAGTGAATTGTGTGTTTGTGTGTGGGCATGTGCGTCTGAGTCTGTGTGTTTGTGGATGTGTGCGTGTGTGTGCACTTGGTGATTTTGAACTGCGTTTAGGATATTCTTTCTTTTTGGTTTGGGTAAGGAATATTTTGTTAATTGATGTATTAACAAAACTACCTTTTTTTTTAAAAAAAAAAAACAAATAACCTCAGGGCAACGTAGATTTAATTTTTTCGACTGAGTCATTAAATTTTATGTATGAGCTCTTATAAAGAGACTTGGGAAGTTAGGCTTAATAAAAAATAAAAAAATGAAATATTTTAAAAATTTTAAATTCTTAATAGCATTACTAAAATTTAAAAAATTCGCTTTTGCAGTTACATTAATGGACTCAACCATCCACTTGATCAGCATTGTACATTACATTATAAGAACGCACATTACTGCTCTTGTCGTTTCACCTTGCCAATCAACGCAGCTCTAGGCGATAAACTTAACAAACAAACACCACGTCAAAGCCAACATCCCACATCTTCCCCACTCTCTCATCCACGCACGCATCCATCCTCCTCTCTCCATCAGTCACTAACCCCGTGACAGCATTCGCACCCAGCGGAAGCCCCGCAAAACCACAAATCACGCAACCTGCGTTTTCCGCGAGCGGCAATTGAAGGCCACTGCTTTATGGGATCCGGTAGCGAGAGAAAGAGAGCACAACACATAAACCCAACTCTCCTGCAACATATATAACACATAGACACGCGTGACGAGTGCGGTGCGGCGTGGCATCCGTCACCGCGGGGGATCACCCTTCGTCACTCGTCAATGGGGCCCCCGCACGCGATATCTATCCCTGTCTCTCTCTCTACGGGCAGGGAGAGCGGGTTTAATGCGTCTCATGTGGCGAGCACGTGAATATCGCGCGCTAATGAACGCATCTCAATGTGTCTGCCCCGGCAATTTGCATCCGGCCCTCGCCTCTGCACTGATGGATTCGCGCGAGCGCGCTTAGATGTGTATGCTCGTAACGAGAAATGATTGCTGGGCGCGCCGGTACTTTCGCTCTGGGTCTATACGCATGATTGAGTGCTTAATTTTAAAGCGTCGGCGCGGAGTGGATGCTGATGGCTTTGGGTTTCAGGCTGACGGCTGATGTCTTTTGGCGGAGGGAAGGCCAAAGTTTTGGGTTAGGATGGATGGTGTGGGATGCGGATTGGACAGGCATGAAAGCAGGGTGAATTGTGGGCTTTCGACGGTTTAGAATTAATTATTTGGGCCTCTATGTTTTTTGGGGAGGGGGGGGGGGGGGAGGGGTTTTGAGGTTTTAAATGAAAAATTATTTTTTGGTTGATTGTAGAGTGAATTTAATGCATTTTGGGTATTTCAGGAATAACAAAATATATGAGATACTAATTTTTTTATTTTATGTAATTAACTGTATAATATTGTTATAAAAATGATTTGAAGTATATTTTTAGTCAAGATAAATTAACTGATCGATTAAACCAAATTCTATAATACGAACTTATATATTCATATTTTTTACAAGACTCGATTCATTTTATTTACCATTTTTCAAAAGGATTAGCATGATTCCAAATCTAATCGATACATCATTTCTAAGGAATAATAGCCGCAGACCGAGCAAATAATTAATGCCTCAAATTCATAAGCCATTCAGCCACAAACGGCTCCTAAGAATAATTCATCGCTCAAAACTTCTCAACAGATAAAATTAAACATAAATTAAATAAACCACTTAACAGAATGCGCATGTCAAGTTTCGAGTATACCGGCGCACGCTAACCGCCCAACGTTCTGCCATTTATAACGCTCAAAAATATTGTAATGCCCGCCGGCTATTGTCAACCGCAAATTAATCATCTTTTTTCATTCTTTAAAGAACGCAGAGAAAGAGAGACAGAGACAGGGCTATATACACTCGGCACAATAGAGATACATGAGGATATTATTCTTGGAAGCCGACACGCGGCGGCCGCCACGGAGTGACAAATACGCGCCTATATATATAACCCCCGCGTCGCCGTAGTCGTACTCGTGACACGCGAATAAGGGTGGCCACTTCATCTCTGTCAGCTCTTCATTACTCATACAGGATTCGCCGTGGCAAAAGGGACGAGCCGAGTCCTATAGAGGAGGAGAGAGAAAAAAAGGACGAGAAATCCCGCAGATGTGTCCGCGGTCAATAAATTACCGATTTGAAAGATATCGAAGGGCGCGCGCGAGCGGATGTTGGGTTGGCTAAAATTCGAGGGTAAGTCGCAATTCGTTCCGTGTAATCCGTATTTTTTGGCGCGGATTTTTTAAGAGCGAGGGGTGAGATGGGTTTGGCTTTGTTTACGAAATAGTCCTTTCGTTAATTTGTCACGGGATGCATGTTTGGGAGAGTGATGTGAGCGCTTTTTCTCGCGTGCTTGATTTACATTCTGCTTACGGTTTGGTTTATTCGAGTCGAGTTTAGATACGCTTGGAGATACAGTGAGCTTGTTAACAATGTCAATTAATATTTTAGAATTGCTTAGACTGCATTATAGTAAAGCAAATTTTATTTATTATGATAAAGACACTTTAAATTAACAAAATAATTTTGCTTAGTGCACTGTTTTTAATATTTGCGTAAATTATAAACCTAGTAAACTCAAAGTATATGTGAAAAATAAATTTTTGTTAAAATTTGTACATGTAAAATGTATTTTTAACAAGTGTGTTAGACGAGAGTATATTTCACCCTTGCTTTGTCCTTGAAAAACCTATCAGTGCGTAAAACACCCGTTTACAAAGTAGTTGTTAGTAAAGATATGAGATAAAAATTAAATGGATAAAGAATTGAAATTTTAATATGTGCTAAAACTGATACTATAAGTTTTCATTGTTGCGAGCTTTTGCAATCTCGCAATTCAAAGTAATAAAAAACCATTTTTTATTCGAACTTTTATTTTCCAGATCTTTAAATATCGCTTTGCAATCATTTTTCTGGAAGAATTTTTGTTTTTGAAGTCTTCAATATTTTAAAATTTATGAAAAGCTAGTATTCCAAAAATATCACCGTTATATAACTTTCTTTTCTAGAAAACAACAACAAAACAAAGTTTTATGAGTCATCCGCGCGGATTTATGTAATAAATAATTTCTTTATAAACGAAAAATGGCATCATTTAATATATTTATTGTATTTCTTTTACAGATACAATAAATCATACTTTAAATAAAAATCATTTACGTGCAATAAAATTTTATTTGATCCCTTACATTATTCACCAAAACTATTATTAACAAAAACAATATTTAGAAAAATAATTTTACAACACAAACTCTGGCATTGAAAAGGAAGGCGACTGGCAATCATAAACTGCAATAACGCGAAGAGCTCTTCTTGACCTAAGAACTCGAAAATTGCGAGTCAAGTAGCCCCGACACTTTACCAAACCCACACACACATACGCCGCTCGCTGGCGCATCGCACAATATACAAGAGCAAACTCGCTCTCGCGTATCTCCGATATTTCGCCGAAAAATTGTCCCCCTCTCTCTCTCTCTCTCCGACCGTGCTCTCGAAAAGTCGTATCGTTCCAAGAAATTAAATAAATGGCATCATTTGGCAGAGTTGTCCCATTACGTGTCCTTACGGCGGCGCAATATCGTCCGGCGGGCGATTTCGTATATACACCAACTGGCGCCCTCTCCCAGCTTCGCGGAAGCGACAAAAGTAAAAATAAAGGAGGGGGGATGGGAGGAAAAAGAGAGAAGGTATATATGGAGGAAAGGAGCTTCTGTTAAGGTCAGCCCTGTCCGCTCGCTCGTGTATATATATACGCGTTGCCGAAACGAGACATAACGGCCAGCAGGCCAGCGTATAAAGGAAAAGAAAGAGAAGTTACAATTTTGCCGCGCGAGTTTTTGCTGAAGCTGCGCACGCGGCGAGTGACCGCAAGACGTAAAGCTGCTGCTGGACACACACACACACACGCACACCTACACACACATCGGCAATACCCTGGATGGTGCAAGCATAAGAGAGAGGGAGAGTTCCCGCTTCGGCGTTTTACTGCGCGCTGAGCCATTCGAACAAGATGGTGCGTGATAATGGCACCTTATAGGGGAAAAGCAATTTCTGCCCCCTCGTCGATTTCTGCGCGCGCGCCTTCTTTTCTCCGGCCCTCTTTTTCTCTCGGCTTACGACATACCGCCACCGCCGCCGCAGCAGCAGCAGCCACTTCTTCGATTCTCGCAGCTCTTAGCGTAACCTCTAATTTTCCTGTAATCTCTCGGCTCGCGCTCTGCGGCTTCGACGCGCGGGGCACGTTTCACGACCTCGTATATATATATCCCGGTTATACGCGACTGCCAGCCGCAAGCTTGGAAATTGCGGTTTTCCGCGAGCCCGAGAGCCCAGCTCTGTGGTTGTAATCGCCTTGTAGAGAGTATTTTTTGAGGAGGATGTCCTTGGGTAAATTAGAAAACGATGCCAATCTTAAGGTTGATCTTGTCTCTGCTGATTTGGATGGTGATTTTAGATGAGCCTAGTTATGATTTTCTATTAAGTATGATTTTTGTATTATAAATTTTTTAATGCTTGTAAAATTATTTATTTTATATGTGAACTGTTGAAATTCATTGCAGAAAATTATCTTGGGCTAAATTTTATAAGAGTTAATTTAAATTTATAATAATTATTGTAGAGCACAGAAAACAGATTTTTTATAATTTCTTCCTTAAAAATAAATTAACACTAATGGCCAAATTATTATATTAAATTTTAATTCGTCGTCACCTTAAGGACAGTGTCTGCAGATCCTGAAATCTATCAAGTGTAACCTGAAAAAAATACGAAAAACTAGAGTAATTAATAATTAATAATATTACTTAATTTTGATCAGCAATTAAGATTGAAATATTCAGTCTCCAACTCGAATCCTCTCACGATGAATTGAGTTCACATCCATCATTCGGTGAGCTCAAAACACTCAATTTTTTCTCAACCCACACATCGTAACATCCTTCCTCGACAAGACCTCGATTTATTCGACCAGTCCTCTCGAAGACAAGAGCAAAATTCACAAAGTCACAGGAACGCGTCTTTCCGCGAAGGACGCGTTCATAACGTGATATCATGTACAAGCTCTCTCGTGTGCCCAAGAGGCGTTTATAACCCCGGGGGCGAGCAGCTCCCGCGTGATATGTCTCCGCTCTCTTTCGCGTTTTCTCTCTCTCTCTTTCCGCAAGCGTGTGGATATAAATTTTCTGATATTCGACCGTTCGTGTCGTTTGAAATGGGGCAGTTTTCCTCGGGACCTAATGGTTATTGCCTTTCTCGGGGCCGACATATTGCGTTCCATCCAGTGCAATGTGTGCGACCGATATATCAGGCCAGGCTGCCACCCGCTCTCTCACCTCCTCCTCCTCCTCCTCATCCTCCCTGTGCGAGCGCGAGCCAGCTCCTTTTCCTCAAGCTCTAAATTTCTTTCGTAGAGGGAGTATGTACGTGTATGTATCGCTGCTGCTGAGGCTGCTAAGAAGGAGTGGGTCTGCGTAGGACAGATAGGGGTTTGAGATTTTTTCTTGTAGTGCATGTTTGGATGGTGGTGGTTCGCTTTGAAATGAATGGGAAAAGTTACTGTACGTCTGCATTCAACGGAAATTTGGTGAACTGGCTGATCAGCGATCGTTTGTTGCATCGTGGTTGATTTGTATTTAAATTCGATATAATTAGTAAGTTCAGTTGCTTCAATTCATTCAAAATCTTGAATCATTTTTTTTTTCTTGAGTAGCTTAATGAATAAGTTTACTAGATGTAAAATTTAATTATAATTCACAGAACTATCTTGATTTTGCGCAACAAACAAAGTTACTTTACATTCACTTTTCTCTATTTATGTAAAATTAAAACACACTATATTAGGCAACCTCAAAGGGATAAAAAAAATCCAGAGGCATTCGCAAAGAAAACGCGGCCTCAGCAATTACGCTTTAACTCTACACAAACCTAATCCCACCAAGATCCAACAAATTAAACGAGCGCGCCTACTCTTTCAATTAGCACCTGTTTCACCTCCATCAGCTCACAGCCCGCCAGCTCTTTTATTCATAATTTAATCGCGCGGAAAAGTACACGCTCGTACATCGCAAAAACAGGAAGACCTCTAGATATCTCGAGGAAAAAAGAGCGAAAAATTCGCACAGATCGGCGCAAAAGGGTGAGAGAGCGAGTTGCCGTGCTCTCTGGCGAGTGAATCAGAGAGACGTCGAGTTATACCGGAAACTCGTGCGCCAGCCTCTGGACGGGAAGTGGCCTCGAGGTGTGGCCGCGGAGTTGAATTATTGCAAGCTGTCCGCCATTCATACAGGATATGCATGCCTCCGACCCGTGACCGTAAATCTTTGCGCTACGTCAGCTCTTCGCGCGCGCCCGCGCCCGTGTTGCTATATAGCTTCTCTCTCTCTTTCTCTCTCTCTCTCTCTCTCTCTCTCTCACTCTTCACGAGTCTCTGTCGACTTTGCGCGCTGCTGAATGTGATATTATTATTATGGCTGGGCGCGCGAAGCGAGTTCTTTTCACCCCATTAGCACGCGCCGCTGGATTCCCCGGATAAATTCACGTATATAGACCCTGCGCTGCCGGCTGTCGCGGACTATGATCTACGGGCTCACATGATATTCCTTTTTTAATCTTATGAGACTTTTTCGAAAGTTGTACTTATAGAGTAGTTCCAGTCTTTTAGTGCTTTGCTTGGTTTTGATCGTACTTACGGAAGATATATTATTGATTGCAGAATCATGTTTTAATAAGAAAGGATTTATGTGATTGGTTTTTCTTAATTCGAATACTAAGGCATCGTGCTGAAAATATTTGACAATCTATTTACGACCATCATCAAAAAGTTCAAGGAAGAATAACGCAATAAAGTTACACTTAAGAAGCAATCACGCCCGCCAATAAAATAATTCACAACAAAACCTCGTAAAAT
>JAPYZB010000951.1:0-16625 GCA_030522745.1 Eupelmus kiefferi | reverse complement strand
ACAGCTTATAGTGGAATCCGAACCACTAGAGTCACGGTGTTAATTTTAGCACATAAACTTTTTATGAAAAAAAGTCAGAGGTGCCCACCCCGGGATTCGGACCCCGGCTCTTCGGGACGAAAGACCGAGACTCTAACCACTGAGCCACCGTGGCTCTCAAGATACCAGCTGCTTACTGGTTCTTCTACGAGGTCCGCGCTTTTAGTTTGAGAAGAGACTATTTCACGCCTGTTCACTGCCGTCGTTATTCCCAATGCATTTTCGGAACATATTCAAACAAAACTATCAATAGAAGGGATTATTTTAGCTCGGTCTTGAACAAAATTTCGCATTGTGACATTTAAGTTAGTGTTCTTTAATACTTATCAGATAGCATTTTTATAATAACCATAATTTCAAAGCACGCAATTAAAGCAACAAATAATACTACTAACTATAAATTTTAATCCCACACGATTCTATTAATTCTACCCCAAAATCTCATTCGTCTAATCCGCCTATTATTGAATCCGGACAATCCAGTCTCAAAACAATACCTCCACTCTACAGTTCGAACCACTTCTCATTTATCGATACATCCGTACCTGAATTTTCGAAGGTATCAGCATCGCCCCAGCAACCCCACACACTCCACACTCATAAATTAATCCTGCAGGTATATTAACTATACGCGCGGTCTGCGGTCTTCTGAAGTATCATTACGAACGAGCTAGGATTGCACTATTGTTAACTGCGATGTAGATATATATGAAAGCTAGCGCCGGATCAGGCTCGTCAAGTCACTTTGCTCTTTCGCGCATGATTCGAATGCAAGAGAGCGGGATAGTTTGCCGGCTGCGCTGGTTCGTTCTCTTTAGAGGTTGCATGTGATTCTCGTATAATGGAAGCAATTTGGTGCGTTAAAATTCAGTAATGTATAGTTCGGTTTAGTGTTTGATTCGAGAAATTTAAAAGACGAATGTTGTCGCAAAAATTATTTTTGATTATATTGGTGCAAGGCAGTGTGTGGATATATTTTCAAAGCTAAGGTTGTATGTTACCGTTTAATTTTAGTGGACAATTTTAGTGATAATTATTTATAGATACTTGCAATTACGTAAATGGCGTACATAAAAATAGAAGTTACAATACATTGTTTACGTCCAAAGTATCTAATACATAAACATTAAAAATAAAGATTTTAATTTTTGGATATTTTTTGTTTTTCTTGATTTATTTAATGACTTCCGCAGCTAAACGTTTGAAAATTTAAAAACACTCATTTCCTTTAATTTGTAAAAAATTTTTTCGAATTTTTATTTTCTTTATATTTGAAACGAGATAAAAATAAACTAGCCCGTATCACTGTATCACTTTCTAGCTTAAAGTTTGTGAAAGTGCTCGCATAGATATACATAAATGATTCTTCTCCATTCGTCCATTATGTAGTAACAGCAGACGTGCAATATAATTAATTCTAGTTATCCCGTAAAAATAGAAATCTGGGTTAAACTGCGTTTGACAGTTTTAAATTATATATCCCAAACAAAAAACATTTTTTCTCTGTCTTTTCTTATCTACCAAAAAATTCAAATAAATTTACTCGGTTAAAAAATACAAATTTCTGATACATAAATAAGTCGCCTTTAAATAATACTACACAAAACTTCCAACATTTATTTTATAATCAATAAACACCGACCAACATACATTTCAACTCACACCAACCATCCACATCGAAACTAACCGGCAAAGCTAAAACCCACCTATTTTCCTCTCAGGAAGCCCTCACCTGGCCGCTCAACTTAAAGCTCCGTAAAAGCAAGCATCAAATTAGAAACCGAGCGATTCTTCAAAAACGAAAAAACAAACACCTCCGCCTGGCGCATCCAAAAATAATCGCTTACAACATTCCGCTTACAACAACCGTTCGTCACCGCGACTTTCCCCAATCCTCCAACTAAATCCTCAAAAAAAAGAAAAACCTCTCAACACCGCCGAGATACAATCACAATGACGAAACAGCCGCCAGCAACTCAGTCACACCTACTTATATATATATCAAAGCCGCCCGTCGGCTTGACAATACGAAATTGATTCGGTTCAGGTCGCGATCCGTTATTATTTTTAATCGTCGGCAGCTCGCGCGTTGCGTCTAGTTGCGCGAGCGCGGCCCGCAAAAATAGAAGATTCACTCCTCTCTCTCTCTCTTCCTCTGCGTATGTGTCTCCGCGCGGTGCTCTAGCCCCGGCTTATGCTAGAGCCGCGACGCGTCCAACTGTGCCAGTCGGCGGCGCGCCGCTCTCTGGCTCATATACGCCGCATAGTCTATCTCACACCTGTCTACCTCAGTGTTTCCGCGTGTGCGCGTTTGTGTATGTGTGTCTGTGTGCTTCTGCTACCCTTAGGAGAGAGGCACTCGGCGCCCTTTTTTTTCACGCGCGACAGGTGAATAGAGATTGCAAAAATAGAGCCCTTTTGTCGCTGCCGTGCTATTGTTACGTCTGCTTTTTGTTGTTTGCTTTGTTTTTGGGAGGGGGTGAAGGGTTTGTTGGGCGACGTTTTGCTTCGGGGCGTTTTTTTGGAGGATTTTTATTTTGGATTTTAGAGGGATTTTTGTAGGGGAGTTGCGGGTGTTGCGTTTTGATGAAGATTAAAATAGGCCGGTGTTACGTTTGTGGCTTTTGTATATAAAGTGATTGTAAGTGCGGGTATTTTTAGTTTTGGGCGGGTTGTATTATTTTTTTGAAAGGAAGTAGTCGGATACGATTTCAAGATTTAAACGGGCGCAAAGTTATTAACTTGAATGTTGAAATTTAAATATTCCTGTATACGGTTTATCAATAGTAAATGTATGAATATTTGAAATGTCTTTAACATTCGAAAACATATGGTAAATAAGAAAATTTAAGACCATCTTTATCGAATCATGGTTTTCTTTATTCATACCCTTGAAATATTCAAAACTTTTGCTGTATATATTGGAAGAGCGGAGAAGATCCGATGACTTTTTTCTCTACTTTCGCGTTCCATATTCAGGAGGATCAATCGCGATGTCTCTTGATTTATAAAATTTTCAAATAGTTGTGCAATATACAGAATTTTTTACGAATATAATGATTTGCTGTAATTGGTTAAAAATTTTGATAAAATTGTAATTAAAAAGTACGGAAAAAATTATAATTTATTTTAGTAATTTTTAAATTATTTCTCAATTTCATACTGTGAGTTCTATCTCTTTTGATTTCATTATAACAACGTTTTAATTTTTTTTTTTTTAACTCCGAACCACGATATGGTATTAATTTTTCATTCTGCAAGATTAATTTTTTCATTTTTTTTTTTAATTTTTAATTTTTATTATTATTTTATTACTATCAATTTTTTTGATATTTAAAATCATCTTTTAATCATCATTTTAAATTTAACTACAACAACAACCCTAATAAATATGGATATCAAACTTACCTACACGCGGAAAAAAATTAAAAATACAAAAAAATAATTAAACTATCATGGTCCGACCAAACGCGTCCCGACCCAAAAATCCCAAAATCCAAGATAGCCCCATCTGATAACCGCAACCGCGCGGGGCAACCTCTACATATCCCACACGTAAGCGGAAATGGCGACTAATAGGTCAGACGTAACAAGTGCACCTGTTGCAACAGAAATATCACAATCCACACCCGCACCCCACCCCATCATTCCCACAAAACAAAAATCCAACCTCTCCCCAAAACCCATAATCCCCCCTCAAAAACACCGACCACTCAACTAAACCCAAAAATTTTCCATCAGCCGGCGGTATACCCTCGGCGAGCGCGGCGGCCGATCTTATAATAAGAGCGTCTCTCGGGGCGCAAGGTCGAGCGCTCCGCGGCTGCCAGATCACAGCCGAGCCAACTCGCTCGCCAGTCATGACGGCTCTGGGTAAGGTTCCGCTGCTGCTGCTGGGGCTGGCTCTGCTGGCCGGGTCTACCTGGGCCGCCGCGATCACGACCACCGAGGATGATGGGTTAACTTCCACGACGACGGATGCCGTGACGGAGCTGACGACGACGGAGGATGACGAGAGTGGAGAGGGGACGGAGGAGACGAAGGTGGAGAAGGACTGGAGGGATAATACTTTGATTTATCAGATCTGGCCGAGGAGCTTTCAGGACAGCGATGGGGATGGAGAGGGAGATCTGCAAGGTGAGGTGGGGAGGGGATTGGGGTGGGTTTGTTGGTTTGTGGCTGTGGGAAGTGTGATGGTTGAGGTGGAGTTGGTTTGGTAAGTGTTGTGAAGGTGATGGGAAAGTTAATATATGCAGTGTTGCGAGATTTTCGTTTCGTAATATTTTTTGAGAAACATTGTATTTTTATTTGTAATAATTCGAGTTACGTTGAAATAATTTATAATCAGTGAAAAGAGTAAAAACAGCTCGGTTTATAATAATAAACCCACATGAAAAAACACGCTTAAGTAGAGTGAGGTCGAGTCTGAGCAGACGATTTGTATTTTGCATTTACCTTTAGTATTTTCCTCTTCAACTTGTTTACATTGCAATGTAAATGAAATAATAAAATTTAACTTCTTAGATAATATAACAGAAATAATTTAATTTCAATTGCATTGAAAAAATATAAAGAAAATAAGTAAACTATTATAACTATGCTACAAAAAAACATTGAAACAATTTATCATTGAATAATATTTAAGTAGTCTTAATATATGTATACGGTGATGCTATTTATTACTGCTCTATTTATATAGTCATTGAAATGTGACATATATGAAACTACTGGTAATTTTAATACAAGAATATTAAATACTTTAATGTCAATGTAAATACAGCAAAAAATATATGAAGACATCATTATTATTTATTTTTGCTTTTATTTTTATAAAAATTTTCAAGATCAGTTCTCAAAATCTATTTTTATAAACTATTAACTTACAACATTTTGTGTAAATAAAATATTAGTCACGCATACTACTTCATTATTTGTTTCAAAACCTGCTTAAAAATTTAAGATATTATTATAGAAAAATTACTATAATTAATCCATTTAAAAAGTTAAATATATGTAATTTAAGTAATAATAAATCGGACAATTTGAAAATACTTATCTAACATTGTAATGTTTGCCAAACAGACTTAAAAGGGGATTTGAGTAGCAATAATAAGCTTTATTTTAGTCAAGTATGATGAAGCAAAAAACTCCAAGCATGCGATGTTAATCGCTGAAAATTTAAATATAAAGAAATTAATATGACGAATACTTTTGATTTTAAAAACATTCATGGTTACGCATACCTAAATTTATATAATAATAATAAATCTTAAAATATTATTTTTATTTTTAGGAGAAAATAAGTATTACGAAAATTGTTTACAAGTATTAAAAGTTAATTTTAATAAAAAATAAAACGCACCAACTACGTTATCTAATTACAATAAATTATGTTAATCAATCTTGTTAAGTCTATGTTAGTTAATTATTCATTTTATAATAATTTATTGATAAAGAAACATATAGATTGTATATAATGTATTTCATTATATAATTTAATAAAAATAAATACTTTATAAGCGTATGAACGTTGATTTCAATTTAGATTAACTCGTATCTATAAACTTTTCCTTTTATAATTATAAATGACTGTTTTTCAGTACTTAATTTAAATATGATAAATTCAATAATTAATTATAATTAAACCGCTTTACCAGTACCAGCAACTTACGAAATATTATGCTTTACAATATGACCAACCTGAGGGGCCGTAAAATCAGCTGATAGTAATATTTTCCGCGAGCGTAGTGTAACCTCCTGTTTTTGTACAAAAGTTGTTTATTCTCTCAATAATTTCGTATATAATATTCAAGAATTTTGTAACGTTTAAGTTGATTAAAAACTGAAGTTTCATAATTTTGTAAATATGGAAAGGTAAATTTTTTTATTAACTGTATAGATACATAAATAATACTCAAATGTGTAAAATTTATATCTGTTTTTGAAAATTGTTCTTCAAAAGAAATAAACTATTGTTTATTTTGTATAGGTATAATCAGTCGTTTAGACTACCTTGCCGAGATTGGAGTGGACACAATCAGATTGAGTTCAATTTATTCATCTCCTCAAATCGATGCAGGATTCGATATTTTAAACCACACTGACATAGATCCTATTTTTGGAGATTTTGATGATTTTGAAGAATTAGTCAAAGAAGCACATAACAAAAGTAAGATATTACTAAATGTATAATAGAACACATTAATAACTATTTTACAAAGTTTAACTATAATAAAATATTTCATTTTGATTCAACAGGTTTAAAAATTATCTTGGATATTATTCCAAATCATTCCAGCGACCAACATGAATGGTTTATAGCTTCGGCTGCTGAAAAGGAACCTTATGATGATTATTACATTTGGGCTGATGGCAAATATGAGGACAACAGGTTACTTCCACCAAATAAATGGGTAGGTTTTAACTTTTTTTTCCATATTTAACAAATACAATACATATTATTGCTTACATATTTTAATTTTACAGAAAAGTGAATACAGTGATGATGATGGATCGGCATGGACTTGGCATACAGGAAAAAGGAAATGGTACTATCATAAATTTCATCACACTGAACCAGATCTCAATTTAAGGAATGAAGATGTTGTACAAGAGATCTTGGTATGAAAATATTATTTATTATTGTATTTATTAATATTTTTACTTGGCAAAAACAATTTTAATTTTTGTGAACTATTTTTAAAAAATATATGACATCTAGTATCTATTAGATCAAAGTTATTTTCTGATTCATCTTATAATTTGATAAATTTTTAGGATATATTTGACTTTTGGTTAGAGAAGGATGTTGATGGATTTTGTATTGTTGGGGTATCTTACCTTTTTGAAGATGAAGCATTACTTGATGATTCATCTAAAGAAAAGGGTAATGATAAAAATGATGATGATGATGATAATGGTGATGATGATGATGATGATGATGATGATGATGCTGATGATAATACAGTAGGTGAAGGAAATGCTGGTTTATTATATAGATTTCGTGCACACATTGATAAGTGGGTAGAAGATAATAATGAAGAGCCAAAGTAAGTTATTTTGAAAGTTAGTGTTATTAGGCACCAATTTTTAATTATGTACATTTTTTACTTTTATTTACAGATTATTAATTGGAGAAGTAGACGAAGATGATGATGAAATAATTTCTTACTATGGAAATGATACTGATCCTGGAATCATACCATTAAATTTAAATTTTATTACGAAATTAAATGATACTAGTGATGCAGATGATGTTAGAGACTTAATAGTAGAGTATATGCAAAGTTTACCTGAAGATGCTGAGAGTAACTGGATGGTAAGATAATATATTTGTTTAGTACCTAAACCACTATAATTAATATCAACTTTTATCGGTATATTGACAATACACATAAATTTTGAGTATTTTTACATTCATTTTTATACTTTAAGATCAATATCGTAGAAATCGTTTAAGTTAACTGTGATTTCGTATGCTCAACTAAAATTAAGTACCATACAACCTTAATAATACATCAAATTTTTGTTAACCATATCAATCATGGTCAACTTAAAAGTTTTTTTTATAAGAGAATGTTCTTTTAGTAATAGTGCATCATTTTTATTTACCAAAAAAAAGTTAATTTTATGACATAAAATAATAAAATAACATTCGTAAATATTTTTTAGCTTTCAAATCAAGATTATTCACGGGCTGCATCAAGACTGGATCCAGATTTAATGGATGGACTGTATATGCTTACTATGCTATTGCCTGGTCAAGCTATAATTTATTATGGTGAAGAAATAGGAATGTTAAACACAAACATATCATGGGATGATACAATTGATATAAAAGCTCTTGGAAATTCAGAAGATGACTATGATGAATTCTCCAGAGATCCATACCGGACACCTATGCAATGGGATAATTCAACTTCAGCTGGATTTTCAACTAATGAAACTACATTCCTTCCAGTCAATCCTAATTATGAAGAAATAAATGTTAAAAAACAATCAAATCACGAAAATAGTAATTTAAAAGCTTTTAAAATATTAGCTACTTTGAGAGAAGATCCAATATTTACCCAGGGTGATCATGAGCTTGCTGCAGTGAATGATGATGATGTACTTATTCTTAAAAGGTCAGAATTTCAAATTTATAAATTTTTAATGTATATTATATATTACTAACAATAATTTTTCTTAAATTCAGGTCTTTATACAATGATACTTGCTTGGTTATCATTAACTTTGGATCAGATGAAGAAAAAGTAAATTTGACTGCTTTGTATCCAGATCTAGAAGAAGATTTACAGGTGATGGTTGATTCAAGTAATGCAGATGTAGAAAAGTAAGCATATTAACAATTTAAATACTTGTATTTCTTAACTTATTTATTAATTTATAAAACATCATTGCGATTCCTAAATTTTAAATTCAAATTTTATAAAAATATTTTCTCTGTATTATATAATTAACTAATAACTGTAAATATATTTTCGTTATTTTAGAGAAAATGATGAAGACAAAGATGGTGATATAGAGAACGATTTATTTACATTAGCCCCTAAAGCATCTGTGGTCCTTTGTGACAGAGATGATTTTGCAGAGTTTTCTATTGAAACAACAACAGACGGTAATTCAAAAAATAATTTAAGTTAATTAACAAATTTAAATGAATGATTCCTCGATTATTTATATTATTAATATTTTTAATAGGTGAAGACTCTGATGAAGATGAATCAGATGAATCAGATAATTTAACATCAACTACAACTGAAGAGCCACCAGAACCAGTGACAGTAGTGCCAGTTTCCTCTACAGAGCCTCCTCCTGAACCAAGTTCAGCGAACAAACAACACATGCTTGAATTTGTTGTAATACTTCAATTTGCCTTGTTACTGCTCCTGCGAACGTTATAAACTATTAACAGTCTGTAAAGTTTGTACAAAAAGTTTTTTATTTTTGAAAATCGTTTTATTAAACAGATTTTTTCTAAAAAAAATCTTCTTTTCAATTACGCACATAATCTTTTTTAACTGCTCTTATTTAACGCAATTAGTTTCTCGTAATTTTAATAATTAAAACAAGTAGTGGATAGTATAATGTAAACACTTGAAAACGCGTGCATACTATAGAATTAATAATGACTCACATCAATCTAAGAAAAGTTGCAGCATCAAGTGTCATTTAATTCATGCCTCTATAAATGAAAGGGAAGCGATAGTTTACGTTTCATTATCTGACAATGATGTATCTTATTTCTAGAATAACTACTAAAAACGAATACTGTAAAATATCGGATAAGAGTATAAATAACGTATCATTGTTTACGTTAAAAAAAGCAAAAAAGACATCAAAATCATACATCAGTGCGCTTTCGATTACCTATTTTTACTTTAACGCAAAACTCGATAACATACTTGTACGAATTTCGGGAAAAACCGGTTATCGCTGTTTTTCGCCAGTCTTGAATATATGCATCGGGCGCGCTCTTTTGCATATGTATCTCTTAACAGCTCGGCGTATCTCGAGCGTCTGAATATTATAAGAGCAAAGACGCCACAGCGCGTCCGATAATTGCCTCGCGAAACCAAAATAACTCAAATTCCAGATTTAAACGGCTCTGTCTTGTTTCCTTGACGCGCGCGCTCGCGCACAGACAAAAGATAAAGACAGATAGAAAACATCGATAGTTATTGGCTACGCGACATTTTATAAATCGAAGAGACAGTTCATTATCTTGTTCAAACAGCCGCTGACCGTCGCTCTAACAACGTCGCGCGCTCCCACACATACACACACTTGCAGAGCGCGGAGAAGCGGAAGGAAAATTTTCTAAGCGCACGCGAGTAAACAGGCCTTTTTTCTGCACACCCGCACTTGAAAATCCAGCGATCGAACGCGCGGGTCTTTGTAATTAAGTGTAGTCGGTGCCGAGCGGTTTTCGAGGCAGGAAGTATAAATTGCGCGCTTGTCGGCTGCGGCTTGCGAGAGCCACGGGTCATGTAATAAAAGAAAAATGGTGCCCAAGGAAAGTTCTTATCTGCTTGCGAGTCCTGATGTCGAGAATATGAGGATAAACATTCCCGTGGAGAAGAACACCAGGCGAGGTATGCATTATCTGTTTGCTTGGGGCTATTACTTAAGCTTGTGATTGTGGAGAACGGATTAATTTTGGCTGTGTTGTTTACCTATTTGTTTAATCGCTGCGAATTAAAGCGTCACTTGAAATTTTTGCTCGCGTAACTGTGATCTTTCATTGAAAATAAATGATAATCCTATGATAATTTTCGGATTTACTCCGATTTTATTTGAATACACCAAATTTGTGATTATATTTGCAAGTATAAATGTCGCTCGTGGTGTAAGGGCATGTTAAAGTCCAACCGACTATGACAAGATCCCTTTTTATCTGAATATTCAATTTTATGTCTTATTTTTATCCTAAAAAAGAATAATTTGAAAACGACATTTTTTTTCATAATAAAAAGTTGATAAAAAGTGTTTCCCTTGACGTAGATATCTATAAAAAGCTTCAACATACCCTTAAAGAAACACGTGAAATAACAATATATCGAGATATTGAAAACGAAAAATTATTTTTTACAAATATAACACGTGCCTATGTATTAAAAAATATACCTCCGCACACAATAACCATCACAACAATTAAACGATACATTTTGACAATCTATGAATCATCTATTCTCTATGACAATCGGAAATACCACAACATCAGCGACCTCGCAAATATGTATCATCAAACCCTTCACAAACAATAATTCGATAAGACAATCGGTATCAATACAGCCTATCCAACAATCGAACATCAATCAACCAACACCCATAATTAAAAAATCCTCCGGTACCTTCTTCTTTTACAGAACTGACCAAAGAAGATCTAGCTTACTACACGGCCACCCCGCTCTGGATAAAGATCCGGCTCATCCTATTCTGGCTCTTCTGGTCCGCCTTCCTCGTCGTCCTGATCTTATCGATCTTCATATACTGCTGCATGTTTCCCTCGGTCTGTTAAAGACAATTACGTGGTGCTAACAGAGTGGAGCAGCCGCGAGAGCGCGCTCATCGTGAAAATCTTTGTTTTTGACTTTGATAATAATAAAAAAAAAAGAAACGAAGGAATAGCTCGGCTGGAGATACACAGGCGCGATGACGGAGCCGATAAAGCCAGATAATGATCCGGTATATCATTGCAGGAATTCTACTCGAGGATGATGCCAATCTAAAGACGGCTGTGGAAAAAAGTTTGGAGCGATAGGTTTTTTTTTTTAAGGAGTGGATGTAATTTTGGGTCGTCGGGCGACGCGACGATTTTTTTAAAGCGATTCTTTTTTTAAGCGTGTGTAGATTTAGCGAAATTGCCGCTGTATGTTGCATTGTTTTTTTAGAAAGCGCGTGGATGTAGCGTGTGTAAATAAAATTTTTTAGCGATTGATATTATTATATTTTTTAACAATTAGTATGATACGGTGTTTTTATCTAATCTAAAATTAAGTGATCAATGATCTCAGCCTGTGATTGCATATTTTATGTCGAAAAAATCTCAGCTGAAAGTCTTTTATTTAAGGTATTTGATTGTACAAAGGAGAATAAATTTATTATGCCCTTATCAAATAAAAATTCAATGAAGAAGGAAATAAAGATGTATTTTTATTATAAGATCCTCCATCCAAATGTCATCAATAAGTGGCACATCATATAAACATAAATCATATATTTATCTTACAAATAATTTTAACCATAATTTGATTATTCTTTATACGTAGAAATAGTATGATAACAATATTTAAAAAAATTATTTGATTAAAAAACGCTCTGTTTAAAAAAAATTAAAACTTTTAATTTATGAGTAAATATTTAAAAAATATAATATAAAAATAGCACATACAATTGAAACTATCAACATTTTCAATAGATATGTAATCCACGCAACTTTTACTAAGTTGCCTTTAACACGCATTCGGAATATAAAATGCAACAAAGAATGTAGAATGATACTAAAACACAGCAATAAATCTTGTAGTATAGATAAAACTAGCGTATAATTATTTCGTTTGTTTAAGTACTTTTAACTCGCACAATTGTTAGCAAAATAGATATTTAGAATAATAATGGTGATTACAAATTTACTGCCTGTTCTGATCAACTGCAATTGCTTTATTAGAATCGTAATAAAAGGCCATGCACGTAAATGATTTAAAGCTTATAACTTGAATTTGTTTTTTTAACTTCATAAATAAGTATCGCAATAACTTTTTTTTTTAATTTATGCCTAAATGTATTAATTAAGATACATAAAAGTAATGTTCTGCGCGAGTGTGATTATTACACCCAGGCTGAATACTATTTATAAAAAACATATAATATAGACTTAAAAGATAGTTTGTGGCCTCTCGGAAAAATAAAGTTTTAACGTATAGTTACAAAGTATCAATGAATTCACTGATAAATTAATAATAAATCTCTTATAACAATATTGAAGTAAAACTTTCAAATTGAAAACATTCTCGGTTTGAAGTTTTAATCTTCTTCGGATTTAATCTCCCTTCAACGGAAACTTCGCCTTTATTTAAACTGTAAATATTTCTACAAAAGATATTATTAAACAACATTTTTTCTAGAACAGTCAATGAAAATAAAAAAATTTAAAAAAAGTTTTTTATATACAATTTTCTTATTAAAAAGTGTCACACATATTAATAATTTTAATAAACTTTTTCAAACGATGGTCTCGTCTCTGTTGATTTCCATTCTCATTGTAGTAAAGTGTAGGTATCGTGCTAACGCAACAAGTTATAATTATATCTTTGCGAAAGATCAAGACTTAAAGCGCAACGTGTCATCCTTGTTAAAAAAAAGATAAGGTCGGATACCGTTCAGTTTTACAATGTTATCTTGTTTAACCCATCGACGCCAATAATGGTTTCTTTGTATATTCTATAAATAATATGAAAAAATTATTCAGGAAATTATTGAAATCATATTCTTTAATGTATAATTTAGACTAATGGTGATTACAAATTCGTGATTAAATATAAATGAAGCTATACATTGTTTTACGCTAAAAATACTTTCTCCTTACGGAATATTGTCAATTATTTGTAAATTGGGAAATCGGACGTTTAAATTTTATAACTAAAAATTTTCTTAGATAGTTTTTGCAAGAAATGTTTATATATATTCTGCACTGAATCAGATTATATCTTTATTTCATCATACTGATTTTTTATCTTTCTTTATCTTTGTACCTTCACTAAGGTATAAAGAAAAGATAAAAATCAATATTACAAAGTGAGAAACTTGTTTGTCAATAACATAAAAATTTCCCACAATACATAATTAAAAATTGTTGATAAATCAGCGATTATTTATTAGAAATTCCAATTCATATGGAATATTTACCTGTGTAATCGAACTTCTAAAACTCGATGTAAAAAAGTATTTATTTATCGTCGAAAATTTTCTGCATTGTCTTTAGTACGTGAAAATAAAAACTTGTAAAATAAAGGAGTTTAAAAGTAGTATTATTTATTATTTATTTTAATTAAATTTAAAAGTAGTTATAATAAATAAAACCATAGTTTTAATTTATGTACATTAACTACTTTATTTAATATATTATTTAAAAAATCAACAATGCGTATTAAGAAGAAATTGTTGATTAGATTAAATTGTTTACTTCGAAATGCATTCATTGTCAAAACTAACTATTCGTTTTTTCATAAGTCTAAAAAACTTTATAATAAAATTTGTCCTTATTTCAATGGTCGCCACCTTGACTTTCATATTTATTCGCCAATTGGTTTACTTTCATTATGACAATGGCATATATAGTAATACGACTTCGAAGCTTGCTATGCTTTGAAAATAGATATGTATATAAGCATCTGTCTGCTCAACAAGATCTGCCAAGAAAATAATTATTTGCTGGGGAATCACCAGTCGCTTATGTTTACTATAGCATGTATACCTACACTGACGTATGTATAGGTGTACACGCGTTACAATTATAGTCAGGAAAATGCTGCAAAATTAAACTTATTTTGTAATTTTAACGTCAATTTCATAAATAAAAAATTGTAGCCCAATAGTAGAATATAGTAATGCATGACAAAGTTCTAGACGATAATCTCGTTTTGACATTGATACTGGCCTCCTAGAGCAGCCAAAGGAATAGAGAAATGCAAGTTTTAGCAAAGCTACGCCAATTGATGAGCAAATTCAGAGGCAAAATAAAGCAAGAGAACATCAAATTGTGTTCAAGGCAAATATCTGAGAAACTAATTCCAGAAGATTTAAGTGCATTGATCAATAATATGCATGGAGTTCAGGTTCAAGGACAATAAAATTTAATAAAACTAAAAAATTAATTTATGCGTGTTTGATTCAACCAATAAAAATGACAGAATTGAAGGTTCACCGATACAATAATACTTGATATTCACTCTGTTACGTGACGTAAAATGAAGAACTAAAATTATTAAATAAAATTATTAAATAATCGAAATTAAAGTTGCCAAGGCCATGAGTCATTGGCGACGATGACAACAATGAGTTTTAGTAAAAACTGCAGAGGTTTTCGGCGCGCGCGACTAAACATCCGATCATGCCAGGATGAAACCGATCCTGCATGATTACGAGGCGTTGAGCGCGAGCTGCAAATTCTGCAGTTTTAGGGAAAAGTTGAGAAAGAGGGGACGAGAAAAGTAGCAATATAAATATTTAGAAAGAATCCCCAGTTGCGAGGCAGCAGTGTACCCGTGTGTGAGACCGTGTTGTATTTTTTGAATAATCTTGATTTTTTATTTTAGAAGTGTATCTGATTAATTAATTTTATATTGTATTATACAATTGTTTTACTTAATTATATCTGCATCTAATTTCACTATTAAAAAGAGATTTTGAAAAATTTGTTAATCGATTTAACTGCCCAAAAACTGCACCTTCCAGACGAACGAATAAAGGGAAAATCCAGAACACAAAAGGTTTGTCAAGTTAGACGACCAAGCTGTCACCTATGACACTCCAATTAATTCTTTATTTTCGTTACTAAAATTTCAGACATTTAATTTAAATCTTCAAGCTTATTGTTGGTTCATACAGAAATCAGTTTATCAAGATTTTTAATTGTACCACAAAACTGATAGCTCTTATTTGTTACCAATTTGATGACATAACTAAAAATTTTTAGATAAAATGAAAATTATCAATTTTAAACAAACTAAGTTAACTATAATTATAATATTACAATAATACTAAATTAAATAAGGTATTTAAATTTAAAAAGTCACGAAGAATATACTACCGTTTTTTGTACAATCAATATAACATACCATAATATCTTTTCCTACATAGAAGGGGGTTCGATCATTAAAATGTTTTTCATTTAAGTGCTACATATTTTAGAAGTTCATATATTTACTGTGATGATCAGCAACACTGTTCAATTATATTAAATTTAGAAACTTCATAACTTCGACGAGTTAAATAACGAAAATAACTCGATTAACTTAGAAATAAGAATTATAAAAAAAAATACACTATACGCATATTTGATCTTCTAAATATATGTATAGCACTTGAATAAAAAATATTCTAATGACCAAACTCCTTTTATCTACAGTAGGCATTATATACATACTCTGTAAATTTCTTCAACCTCGACAAATCTTTGCATATAAATAAACAAAAAGATATTACTTAATCATATGACAACTAATAATAAAAAAGAGCAAATATCCTTGAACTATCATTTATTAAACATTAAACAAAATACGAATCAATATAAGAATAATAATAAAACACTTTTATGTTTAATAATTAAAGTAGATTTTTTTATAAACTATTGTAAATTATACTTTATATCTGCAATTTCCGACGGTAGCTGTGGTACCAAAATTAGTTTTTCGGAGGAAAAGAAATGGAGTAACCGGAAAATGGATATTTAATAGATGAATTGCAACAGTGTTCAAATCCGTTTTTGGAAAATTTGAAAGATTTACTAATAAATCCACGGATATCTTACTAAATACAGTTTTATTTACTTTTATTGTTATTCAACTTTCTATCAACGAATTTGGCTGTATATTTTAATTTATAACCGTTCGTTGATTTGACCAAGTTACGAAAGTTATTATCTAGTTGTGTCGGAAACGGAAAGATATACGACAGAAAATAGCATTATATCAGAATTAAATAATAGAATATTTTACTACATTAAAATATAGTTTTATTATATATTTCTATGAAATAAATAATTACAGAAGAAGGAGAGGAAGTCTACTCTTCTTCTAATTTGGTACTTCATTACAATAACTCATCATTTTACTATAGTTTGCAGCAAAATTGATTATAGCTTAAATTAATGACCGTAATTATATTCGTATTTAGCGCCTAAATGAATCAGCTAAGTGATAGTTTTTAAGCAGCTATTTTGGGAAGCCACAGATATGTCAGTCAGCAAAAAAGCAACTATACAAGCATAAGGTGAACATTTAAAAGAAATTTATTGTGAAAATATAATTCTGTACGAATGTGAAAAGTTTCTTAATAAAAAAATGTGTAAATAAAGATATTAT
>JAPYZB010000950.1:0-16607 GCA_030522745.1 Eupelmus kiefferi | reverse complement strand
ATTTGACGTTAAAAAATGATCTATTTTAAATATTATAAAATAATTCTTGTTATCCGAAAAAATATTTTGAACGTATGTAAGATTATAGTTGTAATACATGAAAACTGAGTATAATAAATAAGTATTTAAATTTTTCATCTGAAATACAATTCAATTTAATGTTTTGAATCTGAAAGAGACTTTATTTTCATCTATATGTTCAAAAACTATATCATCGTGATGCTTTGCAGGTTGGCATGTATACACAATTTTGCAGGAAGTCCCTTTTAGTCCTGTAGTAGGGGTGGGAGAAGTTAAATGTTTTGTGTGCCTGAAATGCCCAAAATAGCCGGAATCTCTTGGAGATCCCAGTGCGCCTAGAATAACCTGGCAATTTCAAAGCGCCTGGAATAACCTGGCGATTCCAGAGCGCCTGGAATAATCATGGTTATTCTGGAATGCCTGGTGATTTAGGAACGCTTAATACAATAGTCTGGCGACTCTCCAATGTTTAGAATGGGCAATTACGGAATGTCTAGTAAATTTGGTTTAACCAAGCAATTATAAATTGATCTAACAATTTCGAAATGCCTAGAATAATTTAAAAAAGCTTATTAAGAGGTTATTTCGGAATATCTAGAACAGCGGGAATAATCCGATTATTTGCTTGGTATAACCAGTACGTGCTAATATCCCATTAGCACGGAATATTTTTAGAACGTTCAACAAACGTTTAAAACGTCTAAACTATAAATAAGACGTTTAACAAACGATCTTATTTATAGTTTACACGCGTTTTAAAAACGTTCCGAGATAGTGGGGAAACAGCAAGTTATATCTCGATTTTTCCAGACAGCTTGGAATAGTTGAAATGACCTGGCTATTCCGAATTGTTTCGAAGAGATGCAATATTTTGCAACGTCTAATGCATTTGTTATTAAATTTGTCATTTTCCCTCGCATTTTCGCTACTGTAAAACTACTATTTTTCGCATTTGTTAAAAAATTTCTCTTTTCTTTTTGCATAGTTGCCATAGAAAAAATCGACAACGAGAAAAAATTCTATTTATTTAATTACTCTTAGTATTTTTTAGAAATTGATTTTTTCATTTTAATAATTTATTCCTTTGAACCATATTTTTATGTGGTTTCAAGGACTAGTTCCCTTGGCTCATTAAGCAAATGTGAAAGGATCAAGTAGATATTTCTGCGGAATATTGTACGGGAATTCAAAAATCTTAAACGTTAATTAGATTGGTTAGAACTAATTTTTCTCTAAATTACATTTTATAAGAAGTTGACGTTATCGGTTTTTTAGAAAGATTCCATGGATTTTGTTTAGAAGAGTGTAGATACTGATACAAAAATATCAGTATAGAATTTTCAACAAAACATTTAAATATATGAATAATATTTTTTTAACAAAAATACTGGAATATTTTAAAAAACGGGTGATGTATGTTCTTCAAAAGAACACACAATCTTAAAAAAATTTTTTTCAACTATCTTATTAATTTTTACGACATAATTTTTAGGCACTCATACATAATATTCCTTAGAGATATTAACATATCAACCTTTTTTTAAATTCCCTCCGCATGTACCCACGCTGAAAAAAATTCTTACCGCAAAAGAATCCATTTCTCGTAAATGGAATAAAACTTTTATCAATATCTTAACAATAGAAGCTTTATGGGCCTAAGAGTATAATTTGAATATAAAGTTAATAATTTACTAATTTCTTGAATAAAATTTAATTTTTGTCTATTAATATATATATATGGCTTCTTTATAAAATATTTCGGATGTAGATACAGTAACTCTATGAAATTGGGTGTAAGCACTCAGAATTGAATTGTAAATATGGATATTCAGAGCCTATTAAAAAGCTCAAAACAACAATGCCTCAAATATCACTCAATGTAGAACGTTTTTTCCGTAAGCGCGTTAGTTTAAGTTTTCACCTTCACAATAATTTTTGAAAAATAAAAAGTTAAATATTTATTTCTGACGTGGTCAAGATATATTTAACTTAGAAAAGATTTATATAAATTAAGTTGTAGAATAAGTTTTGAAAAGAACTTGTTTCATGATGTTACATTTTTCAAAATCATTCATGCTATTTATATTATATTATGTTATGCCATAAAATTGGATGGTGAAAAAATATCTCTTTTTAGTTTAACATATTATACAAAATTTTTATTCAATAAAATATAAATTTTGTTACATATATAAACTATTTTTAACGTGTAAAAGTTTACATTCTGTTTTAGGTATCATTGTAAAAAATGTGTAATTTACAATCATAATATTATAAAAAAGTGTTTACTATTATATTCTGCTTTATATTAATTTCATTGAATTTTATCAAGTATAAACAGATCTTCATAGCTTGTATATAATTTGAAAATAAAATGTACAAATAACAGATTTGTTGTTACTGCACAGAAGTGTACCTGAAGTTATGTTAAAGATTATCTAGTTATGAGAACAAAACGTTATGCATCAAACAACTTACATTTTTTTGAGTTTTTATAATAATATATTGAAGAAATAAATATTTTTTATAGTTTTTATCTACATAAATGTATGATAAGTAACAAATTCCTGCAATTTTGCAGTTGTATAATGTTTAAATTATATGTATATATATATTTATGTATATGTACATATATTTCACATAAAAATTTATAACTTTAATTATGTATGTACAAATAATAATTTAATGTTGAATTTATAAGAATTAAAATCAGCGTTCCGAATAGTTAACTAATTTCATCAATTAATTGACAAAAAATTAAAAACTAAAAATCAATTATTAATTAAATGAAAGTTTAATTGATAATTAACTTTTAATTATCAATTAAACGAAAGTTTAATTCTTAATTTGCCATTTTCGGAACACTGATTAAAATATAATTAATTAACAACCCAACCTATTGGATGAACTTTCGGTATTTCTAGTTTAATACAAGCACCTGCCATTTTACTTCCATAATGACCATCCCAGAACGATCTGTCTTGTCCACCATGAGAAAATCTGATTTTTCTTAATCCTTTGCCATAGTTTTTAAATTCATGTTCAAGCTACAAAAATCAATAAAATATTATGAACCAATAATATTTAAAAATATGTAATAAATTTTTATCTTTTTATTAACTTAATTTACCTTAAACCATTCATTTTGAGTTTCATTTTCCAAAATTTTGGCAAAGCTATAAGTATCTAATACTACTTGATCTCCATATCCTTTTTCTGTTTTTAATAATTCAATTTTACATCTATAGACAGCTGGACAATCCCATCGACAGCTATACCATTCACTTATCTGTAATAGATTAATGTAATAATGTGATTAAGCAACTAGCTATATATATTTTTACTTAGTATAAAATAACTTAATATTTATTTTCAAACTTAGATATAACAGAAAATATAAAAAAGGAATTGTAATCCTATAAATAACTTTAAATCCCATAAAAAGAATTAAGTTTTTATTAAATGTAATTAAAATATATAAGATATACTTTTATTCTATACCTTTATCGTTGGCTGTAAATTGTCTAATAAATATTCTGTAAAACCTTCTTTAACAAGATCTACAACTTGCTGTTTCCAACAGTTTTGGTAGGAAGTAGCAAAACAACATTTTTTTCCTTCAAAAACTGGATCATCAGGCAACGGTGGTACACCAACAGGTGGATTCTCGACAGTCCAACAAGAACCTCCCTCCATTACAATTGTCCACGGTGAATTTCTATTATCTCTTCTAAGTCCTTTTTCTCCTGAATGATTTTTTATTAAATTCTTATAAAAAGGTTTTTTATCACAAATAAAATAATACATTGTCCATGGGGCTTCTTTGTCAACAGGCAATGTAACACCTAATACCATTTCAGCTTTCTTACGCCAAACATAGCTCTGCATAATAATCAACCACTGTTTACATACTAGTTGACAATTACGTAGTGTTTTGTGATCAACACGGCAAAGTATTTCTGCTAATAGTTCTTCAGGAATGTACTTCTCTGAAATTACTAACCCGTTGTTGCTTTCTTCATCGTATGGTACTCGTTCTTCTGGCTCTGACATAATTTTTAATTTGTCACTCAACTGTCCCATAACTATTCAAGAGACTACCAAGTACTGAAAAACTGTAGCAGTTAAAGCTGTATTGTAGACCTTGGTCTATAGATTTTCGAATGTTCTAACAACTTTGAACAACAATGTCAGGTTATTTAATAAAACTGAAAAGTAACTAAAACACCTTATATTCTTATTTTTAAGAGATAATATTAAAAATACTGGTTCACTGAGTATTTTTTTTTCAAAACCGAAATTGTTACAACTTGTTTACACAGCCCACGTCATACGCATCGCAGATGTCATGTCAGCAGCTGATTCGGCCTGCGGTGCGTCATCCGTGTATACATAGAATTGATATAAAATTATTGAAAAGCTCACGCCATGTGAGCTGAATTATCTATGACATAAGAAATTGAAAAGTGTTAACATTATGTTTCGATGTTTATAATATGTTTTCACAATATTTTTTTTTATATAATTTATAATAATAATGATAATAATAATAATAATTTATTTAAATTTATTTATTCAAACTTATTTATTTTTCTTTTAAATTTTCCATTGTTTATTACTTTTTTTTTTAATGTACTTAGTTCTTGAAAAATAATAATTTTAATTTTCTGTTAACTCAAATTTATCGTCTGCTACACGTACGCATCCGAAAAAATATAAAATGGCATTTTGGCGTCCGTATCCACAACTGCAGCTGCGTATATAGCGTCCCCCTTTGGGGCAAAGTACTATTATGATTTGAATTTTTATGTAACTTTAAATATAAAGTATTAATGTTTATGTATGTACGATTATATTTATTTCAAGAAAAACTAAAATCATGATGCTAGCAAAGGTATTGTGTTTAAAAAATAAATAAAATTAAATAAAGGAAATATGGCATAGAGGAAAAAATAAACAAACTTAACCAACTTTTACTTTTTGATATTTAATTTTAACTTTTGGATTTCAGGGAAAGAAAGTCAAAGTTTCTTTTGCTGAGGAGCATAATGAAAAAACATTAAACAAATTTAACAAAGTTAAAATTCAATTTGAAGAAAACAGTAATAATGGATCAATAATTGAAAATAAAAGTATTCCTGATGAACTATTAATAAAAATTCTTTGCCTTGTTGATCATAAAACTTTACTTTTATGTCAGCTGGTTTGTAAACATTGGTACTTTCTTATTCGAAACTACGTTTGGTACAAGAAAGCAGAGCTCACCTTAGCCAGAAAGCTACCATTTACAGAAGAAATATCTTGGACATTATATTATTTTATTTGTGATGAAAAGCCTTTTTATAAGAATTTGGTAAAAAATCATTCAGGAGAAAATAATCTTTGGAAACATTGGATAATAACAGAAAACGGAGGAGATGGGTGGAATGTCGAACGACCTCCTAAAGCTGTTTGTTCATTACCAGATGATCCTGTATTTGAAAATAAGTACTACTGCTTTGTTACATCTTTTAGTAAATGCTGGAAAGAGCAAACTATAAATTTAATCGATGAAGGATTTACTGAGTATATATTGGATTATTTACAGCCAACGATTAAGGTAGTTCTTACTTAGTTAATTCACTTTTTCATATGTACATCAATGTTATTAATGTCATACTTTCTTTAGGTAAGTGAATGGTTTTGTTGTCGACCAAATCATCCTGCTATCTACGAATGTATGATAAAATTACTTCGAGAACAAAAATCCGATAGAACAGCAATGGAAACTTTAAGTTACACTAAAGTTTTAGAAGGAGAACAGATGAATCAATGGTTTCAAGTGAGTATAAAATATATAAAAAATATATAATAAAATTAATGTACAGACAGTTTTGTAAATAGTTTTTAAATTTTTTTCAGTTTCAACATGAATTTAAAAATTATGGCAAAGGATTAAGAAAAATAAAATTTTGTCACGGTGGTCAGGATCGATCTCAAGTAGATGGGCATTGTGGTAGTAAAATGGCTGGAGCTTGTGTTAAGTTGGAGATTCGTATTTAATTCTTCAATTTGAGTTCATATATATCTCTGTCTTCAATATAACATAACATAGTACAAAAATGAAAATTGAGCAGAAAAGTATTACAGAGATTTTGAATTAATAAAAATATTTATAAGTACTCTTGTATGTAAATTATAGATTTTTTCTAAAAGAATTCTTACCTACGATTGTAAATGGTACACAAATAATTGATGATAAAATATTTTTTTGCTCAAGTTTTAACCCAATACAAAAATTCGCGTTAATGAATGCGTTTAAAAGCTGTGATAAATTAGACTCTAAAAACTTTTATACTTTTATAACTAATATTATTTTTACTTTTTTGTATTTTTTATTTCGATTTTATCCAATAAACTGGACATCTATTATTGTACTGCATGAACATTGTGAATAAAGAACGATTTTTAGATTGTATATCTTTATTACGAAATACATCGTGAAATAACATAATAATTAACTGCAAATGTACTTCAGATCTTTTGAACTAAAGAGCAAAGTACAATTTCAAAACCTTTAACTTCTGATTATCAGACATTCATTTTGTTCCCTGCGCACTTGTGACCATAATGCTTCAAGTGCACTAAACACACATAATCACAGTCAATCAAAATTATTGCATATAAAAAATAAGATAATTTTGGGTATTAGCTACACATATCATTGGGTTCTAAAATTGTAGGGGTGATAGTGAAGCAATGATTTGTCATTTAGTACAGATTTCTACATTCTCCATTTACATTCTTCTTCTAATATATATATAACAAAATCTGAAGTATACAAAGTTTTACAAAATAAAGAATGTTTTTATTAAACTTATAAAAAAATTATTGTTCATTTGATTTAGTTCTCAGAAATCTAAATTTTTGGCAGATAGGTATTAAGAGTTAACAAAATCTTAATATTATGATTTTTAAAATTCAAATATCAGAAATAATTGATTGTATACATGTATTATCTAATTGAATCATATTATATGTACAGATGTGCTTATTACTGTTTAAAATTTTGCATTAGCTTTTAAAATTAACATATTTTTATATTTGTTTTAATTTGAACTATTTCATTACATTACTGTTTCAGATAAAATAATTGTTTAATCATTTTTAATTTTCATTATTAGATATCAGATATCAGATATTTTAAAAATCTTCACAAAAAACGTATTTCGTCATTGATATAGTCAGAAATTCTATGTATTATTAATCTACCCTGTTACACTTTTTCACGACCTACAATAATATGGTTCTAACGGTACGAATTTCTAACGATACAATACACAATTTCACATAAATTATTGTGACTTTTAGTAGATATTTCAGTGTACCATAGCTTTGCTTTTGGATAGAATATTTTTAGGATCACAATTTCTACGTATAATTTAATTATTTTCACTTTTATAATTATTTTAATTAAAATAAATTAATAATATGTATAACGTTTTTCTGATTGCAATTAAGTGTAAAAAATAATTTACTTTTTAATTTTGAAAAATATTTTCTTTTGAAAGAAGTCATAACTTTAAATGTATAATTTTATTTTTTTTTTTTTATAAATATTTCAATTATTTAAAAACTATTATTTTATTTCCATTATCAAAGAATAATAGGAGTGTATGAATAAATTATTCTTAAAAATATTGAAACTGGCCAAAGTCTATCCGTTGAAGTATATTAGAATGTATAAAATAATTTAAAATAAGAATTTTATTTTGTTTATTTTTGAGTAATTATTTATGCAGAATTTTTAAAATAGTTTAATTCATTGTAATACTGCTATACATATATTACACATATAATTTTTTCGCCGATTCTCTTCTGCGACATTCTGAAATCTTTCTGCCAGTAATCAACGCTTTAAAAATAGGCGAGGTCTACGATTAAAATGTCATTCTTTTTTCTAAACAATAATTACAAATGCTTATTTAAATACAATATACAGTACAGCATTATTATAACTAAGGTCGGCAAGAATGGTATTATTTTTTATAAAAGCCTTCCAAGATAAAAATAATTCATGGCACATAATTTCAAATAACCAAGTATGCCTCTTTCTATTACAAATCTATTTTGTGCATTACTTTACACATATAAAAATATATTTCGAGTCAATCTTTGCAACTTATAAATAATGCACTTTTTCTCTGTACTAGGGAGAAACGATCTATTATTTTAGATCTACATAATCGAAACTATAAAGAATATACATCCTGCATTGTGCTTAAATAATTTAGCATGCTTCTTCTAAAATATATTTTAAAATCGTTGCATACGATATTCATAATTTATAACATAGTCATTTTTCTTACCTCTTTATGAATTTTCTATTTATATATAATAATCATGAAGACGGTATCTACCTTATAATTTTGTGAATTTAATAATAAAAGCCTGAAAGCTCACAGATATGTTTACAACTCAAAGGTTTTTAAAATTGCATTCTAAGTAAAAATATTTTACAATTCAAAAAATCCATATATAAAATTTTCGTCTTCTAAAAAAGTGTCTGGACGTAATTGACCGATAAATATCGTCGTTAATCGAAATATCTAACAGCATTGTGATATTTCTTCTAAACAAGAATTTGTATGTATTTCCGTCTTGTAAACTACCAATATTCTTTATGCGCAAAGTATAGATTATGATTTTCCTAGTTTTATAAATAGTTAGCGCCTATTTTCATCATACGTACACCGGTAAAATAAGATGATAACGAAAAATGGTTTCACTATTTTTCATTTAGTTAAAATTCGAAAAATCTGTTTTGAGAGTAATTGAAGGTGCAGGTACTTTGAGTTGAGCCTTGGTTGATTCCGTTATTTTTGTTTGTCTTTGGACTTGTTGTTGGTGAGTTAGACGTACTGCATTCTCTAATTTACTTTTCAACTCAGTTGATTGCGACATTAACGTCTTGAATTCCTGTGCGTTTAAATTAACAGTTAATATTGACATTTTTAAAATGTTTAAGTTACTGGTATATTATAGGAGGTATTTGAAACAGAAATATTCTATTTATACCTGGGGATATTTTGGTCCTATTTTATTTAACCATTGGAAGCTGTGTTGATGAAGACATATTTGATATTTTGTGCCTTGCTGAAGCTGATCACTCTCCAATAAATAATTTATTAAAATTGGAACTAACAAGGTCAGCATTTGAATTCCTACAAATAAATATAAATAAAATTTAGAGAAAAAAGAAAACAAAGTTTCTACATAAAAGAAGCAGACACAGTCATATAAAATGATAAAATAAAATATCAATAAATTATTAAATATATTATAAAAATATTTATTTAATAATTTATTAATTTTTATGACATCAATATTTGATAAAGCCATGCAATTGTATGAGAAAAACTTTAACGTGGTTAAAAATGAATGTCATTATAAATTATATCTTTAAATTAAATAATTAAACATGTATAACTTTCACATTTTTAACAAAAGTAATAAAAATATTTATCAAAATAAAAATATTTAACTATATATTTATGAGTATCTTTGTTATTGCTGTATATCCAATGATAATTTATCATTTCAATAGATAAATAGACATATTTTACAATAAGACTTTATGTTGAAATTTTTATAAAAATTCTTTCATAAAAACATTAGAGTATAATTCATCATGAATTATGTGTACTCAAACAATTATTTTTTTCTAAGTGATTTACAAAAATACTCTTGTTTATGTTATAAATTATAATGAAAATAAATTTTAGAATTATAACACAATAATTCAATCAAGAATTTTTCTGTACATAAGAGTAAAAACTTTTGACAGATCCAAAATAATTGGGAATACAGTAATCTTAAAATTAATTTTAAATAAAATTGATTAATTAATGTACTATATCAACAGCATTTTACATGTGTTTACCTTGTAATAAATCTTCTGATGGCATGAAACAAGTTATAAATGGACTATACTTTACAGGAGGTTTGATTATAAATGACGTTAAACTATACTTACGTTGGGTAGGTTCTGCGAGTGCTATTAGATTCTCCATTGTTGTTATACACTCAAAAGTGAACTGTAACTCCACGTCATCTGTTACTTTTTTGCTTTGATCACTATATAAAAATTCTACTATTCTTGGAGCAAGCGCATGGATATAAGGCGTACTTATACTACGTTCCGGATGAAGAAAAATTGTTTTTAATGTTTGTACGCACTTTAGCCTTATCTGAAACATTAAAGTAAAATATTTCATTTTAGACAGTATTGTTTAGTAATATCTACATTAAATAATTTTATTACAAAATTAGGGGTAACTTTACTTACGTAAATATTTTCAGACTGAAAAGTATGACGGAAGTGATTGATACATGGAAACTGCAAATTTGGTGCACTGACTACTTCTGGCAATGCGTGAAGAACAAATACTGCTATTCCTAACATCATTGCTACTTCATCCATCTTTGTTTCATCATTTCCTGTGAAATTGTAATAGTTACACTTGTTATGTTTCAAATTCAAGGTATTAAGAAAATTATGTCATTATGATATTTTGTAATTTTAATTAAAAGCCATAATATCAGATTGATATATTTTTTAACCTGAATATTCAATGAGAAAACTCGATCTTTGTAAATATTAGCAATAATGAAAGTTTAATATCTTCTTGAATTATAAATAAAAATATATAGCATGCGTTGACAGCTCGAAGACTTTATACATATATTTGCTAGTGATTCCACTTTAGTGGCTTTTAATTAAAATATACTATATATAATTCTATCTATCGTACCTGACTTAGCAAGGTCAATAATTTTTGCAAGTGCGCTTTGTAAAAGCGTAGTCCATTGATCTTGGCTTCGAGGATCTCTGGAATATTTGTTTACTGCTAGATTCTTTAAGCAATGCAGAGCAGCATGTACTGGTGTTTCAGTACTCGTTTTGATAATATTATTTTCAGATCGTACTGCGGTTTCTCGTATTACGCCGGTTGTGAGGTAAAGAAGAGTTGGCAATATAGCTATCGAACCTATGTGAACATAATTTAAGTTGTTATAACTGGATAAGTAATCTTTAATTTATTTATTTATTTTTTTAAATTTAATTTTACCTGCTGGAGAACAAAGACTTGGAAGACTTTCCATTATCGAAAGTGCTGCTGCTATGAGCTTTCCACTTTCTTCAGTGGGTAAATATCCACGCTGACTTAAAATTGCTGTAGCTCCTCCAGGATTTGGATTTAGTGGTGGAATTTGTCGAACTAGAAGGCACAAACATACTTCAAGAACTGCAAATACTAACGATTTTCCTGGTGTTAAATCTGCTGAATCTTCTCCTTCACCTAACAAATCTACTTCTGGTAAATCCTTAGTCTCATCGTCATCGGATGTCAGCTCTATAATCAGATTTTTCAGGTTATATTAATATTGATAACGATATTATTTAAGTATGCATAAATTGATTTTAACTATATAACCTTTTAGTTTCGCTTTTTTCCTTTCTGATAAATCTTCTTGACTTGCTTTCATTATTTGCTTTAAAACTTCCATTACCATTATTTGGATTGAAAAACTTTCTTTTGTCAATAATAATCTGTAATTAATTAATTGGAATTTTAATAAAAATGTCATAGTTTTAAATGCTATTATCTGTACATATGATTTTTTACCTGTGAAGCACATTACAAAGTTCGATTGGAAGAGAACGATTAGATACGAGCACTTTTCTTGCCCAACTGGAATCAAGTAACGTATATAATGCGCTAAGACAAGTTTCTATATTTTGTGTTGATTCGGAAGAACGAGGACTGCACAAAGCCTCCATACAAATCCCTAAAATAATAAAGTAAAAATTTTTTATAAATTACGTGAACAAGGAAATAAATTTAGAAATATATAATAAAGTATTATACCAAATAATAAGTGGAAACGATCTTTATTTGAATCAGTCTTTGTAGTGTGATTATTGTTAGTTCCGTCAGAATTTTTGGTATTCAAATCAACCGTTTCATTCAACTCAAAGCCTCTGACATTGAGCCACAGTGTAGCTGCATATAAAATGGGTGCCCACGAGTTAGCATAATAAGGACGTGCAGATTCCATTGTATCTGTTGTATAGAAAGCTCCACCATCGTGTGGTAATTGACTCGAAAATTCTACAAAATTTAATATTGTGATACAAAAATCTAATATTTTTATATATAAACTTTTTATCTCTTATTTACCTGGAGGAAGAGAAAGTAAAGCATGATCTCTTAAAGCCGCAAGCCAATGTTGACTCAGGCTTGGAAGTTCTGGTTGTACTAAACTCAACAAGCTTTCATTTTGGAATTCAAATTCTCCAAAATCTTCTTCGTCCTCCTCGTTATTTTGTCTATTATTTCGATTCGCGTTTTCACGGTTATCTAAAGCTGATCCATCGTTTATCATGGCAACAATATACACCTAAAATTTTTTTCATTGCATATTAATCAAAAATTTAAATATATTACGATAAATCGAATCATATTATTATACCTCTGCCCAAGCCTTCAAAATAGCTAATCTTTCGAGAGTTGAGAGACTTTCGTTGTACAGCTGAGGACGAGTGTGACCTTCTCTTAATTTTTCCAAAGAAGAAACCAGCAATTGATGAACTCTTCGTAGATCGTTCAAATCTCTTGCAACACCGCTACCGATCCAAGCACTGCAAGCTTCACAGGCAGCGGCGGTCACGTGTGGCGAAGTTTCCGCAGAAAAGGCTGGCCTCAGAGCAGCTCCAACCTAATATATTAGTTTATAGTATAATATGTATTAATGTCAAATTAGATTATAATATTTTTATTTTTTTTAATTCTGAGGTACTCACTTGAGCTTGAAATTGCTCTAACAGTAAGTGCCCAGGAAATTCGGGCTCTGGAACTTTTGCGAATTTGTCTATAATTTCCTGAAGTGTTTTTAACCCTTCTAAGCGAAGAGGGTCACAATCACTTGTTGCCGCCATAAATGCCATACGAACCAAATCCGACAAATGCAAAACGAGATAATCACCTAAAATTACAAGTACCAATTAAATTATATTTCTTCTATAAGCATACTATTTTCTAACTAATATTTTTTCAAGGATATATACCTTTCCCTTTTGTATTTTGCATTTCTTTAGCCAAAGCTAAATCGAAATGAATACTTTTATCATTTGCACAAGCAGTGATAATACGACGCACACATTGTGCCGCAAAAACTCTAGTCGGCCAACGCGGTGAGACAGTTTGTCGTTGCTTGGTTGATTCGTCAGCGTGGAATTCTGCTTGGTCGTCATCACCCTCAGTATCTGCTTCTTCATTGTCATCAGGCTTTTCTTCAGTATTTACATTTATTGCATCTTCTAGTGCACTTGATTCTAAAATAATGTATATCAAACATTTACTTTAATTTCGGAGACTTAAGTCAATTAAATATTCATAAGATATTTTATGTTATAGAAAAAAATTTAAAAGAACAATTTAATTAAATAATGTTAAAACATGTAATATGAAGAGTAATTTAAATATAGAAATATAAAATTTAATTAATATAAATAACAATAACAATAATGACAATAATAATAATGTAATGTTTATATTAAAAGTATTTCTAATACCTGTCGCAACCGTTAGAACGTCTTTGCATAGAGAAAGCCAAGGTGACAAATTATTTGCTGCCAAAATTTGAAGCATGCTCGTCAATGTGTCATGAATTTCTTTGATGAGTTGACTATCTGTTTCCGTGTCAAGCATACTAAATAGAACTCCAGGAAGCCCAGTTTCCGTTATTACCAAGCCTTCTACGACGTTTGAGTCTCTATTTTCATTGGCTAACGTCATGGCATGTTCACATACTTCTTTTGCCTCGCGTTGAGCTAATTGGCGGAGACATGATATAGCTGCTTTGCGCAGGAGCAGATGATTACTTGATAGAGTTCGCTTAAATAAAAATTGAAATTAAAAAAATTTATTCCAAAAATAAATAGTAGTATTTTAATTAATATTTATATACATACGCATAATGTAGGTACAAGAGAAGAAAGATTGACATGACGAGGAGCGAACAAATGTAATTGTTGGAGACACCCTGTAGCTTCAGCTTGCACGAGAGAATCTTGATGATCTTGCATTATGGCACATGCACATAAAAATGAAGACCTAGCCATGCATATTGATGAAGTATTTCCTAAAAATAAATTTAAAAAAAAAATTTAATTAAACAATTAGTATTACAATTGAATAAGTCTCAGAAAAAGTGTATTCAATAGAAGAAGATAACGTAGAAAATAAAATTTCACAATATAATTTACCTTGCAGTTCTGGACCAATTGTAGTAATTAGCGCTGATAAAACTTTGCCAATACATTGATGGACATCGATGTACGAATGTGGCACATTTAATAATAAAGTTAATGCTAACGAAAGAGTAGGTTCGACATATCCTCGGAACATTGGTCCACCGGAATCCGCGATTAAAGCTAGAGCATGAAGAGCCCATACCTAGTAAATAGAACAAAATATTTAAAAATTAATAACTAATAAAATTACCTTCAAAACTTCTTAAACTGAATAGATTAACTTAGTATTTAAAAAAATTATAATAAAAAATCTTACTTGAACAACTGGGGAGGAATTATCTTGTGCTAATGCGAGTAAAATGCTGACACTGGTGTTGAGATGTTGACTAGAACCCATACCGCCAACGTATTTGTGAAGACATCCCAACGCCAATGAGTGCCCAGTCCTGCTGACAACATCTCGAGCCGACTTCAGACGATCAAAGCTCGTCTGAGCCATTTCCGCGGTGAATTTTGCGTCTGAAATGACTTGCGCCATTCGACCAACAGCTTCGCCAGCTGCCCAGCGCAAAATGGCATTACTGCTTACTAATGAGCTCTGAAATAGGAGAATTTTTGCAAATTAATTGTTTGTAGTGGATAATAAATTTAAATTATTTATGCAAAATTAAGAATTACAATTATAAGATTGGTAGCTGATTTCTTTACGTCCTCTTGACCGAAACTTGTTTTTGCCTCATTCAAGCCTTTTAGGCCACTGAGCACGGCCGTGAAGACGTTCATTTGTATAGCCTCTTGCCGACCGGACTTAGCATGTTTTATACATTCACTAAAGTGATCGAGCATTTGCAATCGATGTTTGTTCGCCACTCGTGGAAAGATTTGTCCGAAAAGAGACACAGACATGTCGATCACCGCAACGCCTAATGGAAGCGGTCCTGGCAGAGATTGGTCCTAAAATAAGACGAAAGTTCGTTCAATTTATGAATTTATGAATCATGATATTTGTATCATAAGTTCATGAATATATTTTATTCCTCTTTTATAATAAAATTATTAGCCTTACCGATGGTATGGGACGATACAGACAGCAAGAATTATGTTCCAAGGCTCCAGATCCAGCAGCACTATTCGGCTGTAACTGATAACAAATATAATTTTAGCAAGTTAGAAAAATATAAGAGAAGATTAATAAATGAAAAAATACTTTGAAATAAAAATAAAGTAATGAGTATTGTGATTGTACAAGAACCAAAATAAAATATCTAAAAATATGAAATACAAAATAATATTAAAGTAAATTTATTAAAATAAAATTATAATTTTTATTATAAAATTATATAATGCATAAATGTAACAAAAACAAGCTAATTTTAATCTTTTGATTAGTGATAACAGCTTTTAAAGAATATCAACAAAACAAAAAATAGTTTGCTATCCAATATTCTTTAATAAAAATAAAACTATTTTTATTTAACTATACTTTTAACACTGAAATTGCTTTGCAAACCACATTACTCACATGTTCCACATCTGCTCTTCTGTTAGGTTCCATCTAAATATGAATAAAAATTAAAATTTTATATTCAGAAAGCAAAAATGTTGCTCTAATCAGTCACATATAATGGGCATACATTTTCCATTATCCTTATGATCAATTTATGATCAATTTTTTTTAAAATGTTGTTCATCTAATTAATTAATAACAGTTTACCTGATCTTCTATTGTGCGATGATCAGTTTCTTGAAGCCATGTTCCAAGTATGACCGAGTCATTCGCATGACACACAGTTCGAAGTAAAGAAGTGGTTGTATTACCAGGATTTTCTGCTAATGTAAATTCTGATACTAGCATCCTAAGGAGATGAGTGTATGAACCTATAAGTATTAAGTTATAAACGGTTAAGTTTCTATAAATAAATTTAAAATATTAAACAAATATAACAGTACCTTCAAATGTTTGTGGTGGAAGCAATAATAGTGTTTCATATAATCGAAGTCGAACCATAGCAGCTGGTGCTTTTAATTGTTGGCCATAGCATTTTAAAACATTTGATAAGCTGAAATAAAAAAAATTTAAGCTCGCTTATTTACTCCAAATGTTTTACTAAACATTATATGATCTTAGTAAATATAGATGCGAATTATAATTTTATTTACGGCATACTTTGTCAACATTGCTAAAGCAGATTCAATTGGCGTAAGAAGTCGCCTCGTGATGTCCTCGTTGACCAATTCTGGACAGTGTAACAGGAAGCTATGCATAGCAGAAAGAGCTCCAGCTCGA
>JAPYZB010000947.1:0-16549 GCA_030522745.1 Eupelmus kiefferi | reverse complement strand
GCTCGGAAACAGTTTCTCATCCATCCATCCTTTTCCCTCTATACACCTCTCTTCTAACCCTCCGTTCTCTCGTCTCTTCTCGCGCACGCATCGCGTGTGCATTCTCAATTTTCTTATCGCGTGTGTATGCGCCAGTGTGTGTCGCGTCTCTTTAATTTTCGAAGCGAAGAGAAAAGACGACGTATAGGCGCGAGAGAGCGGGGAGAAGGAAGAGGAAAAAGCAAAGACCAAAAAGCAACAGCAGCAGCAACGTGCCTCCCTCTCTCCTCTCGGCGTAAAAGACACGGACTCAAACGAGCACGGAGGAGAAAGAGAAAGAGAGAGGACAAAGAGGGAAGATAGCACGTACGTGTGTGTGTATATATACACGTGTACACGAGAGAGCTCGTAGTGGTGGTTGGCTGCGCCGTGTGGTGGAGGCCGGGACCGTTAGTTGGCCCCAGCCTCGTGGGAGCGTTGCCCGGGCAGCGAGCGAACGAGCGAGCGGCATGATTATGTGCCTTCTTCTTCTTCTTCTTCTTCTACTTCTCCTCCTGCTGCTGCTGCTGCTGCTTCTCCTTTGCTCGCTCGTGCTTCTCATGGTCAATGCGCGAGCGCGCGCGACGTGCCCGTGTGTGCGTGCGTCTATCTCTCTCTGCCCCTCTCTCTCTTTCTCTATACGTGTTTTTGCATATACGTGCGAGCGCGTATAAATAATACATAGACACGCCGCGTCGCGGATGAATGCCGCGCGCATAATTTTTACAGTCTGGGCGGCCTCTCTCGCTCGCGCCTTTTTTTTAACGGGCCGCTCGCGCGCGTGTCTATTGTCTAGTAATCGCGCCGATTCGAGCAGGTGTGGGAGTAGGCGATAATTAATTATCCGCGATGTATCGCGTAATTGAGCGAGCACGAGGGCACAGGCTCGTTGTTATGCGCGAGAGGTGGTGCCCCTAAGAGAGTTGAGAGAGAGAGAAGTAGGAAGCGGGAAATTGAATTGTGAGAGAATTTTCCTGCGAGCGAGGCGAGCTTGTGTGTGTGTGTGAAGGCGCGTGTGGATGGAGTGTGAGATGAAGCGTACGGGACAGGTTGTGAAGGGAACGGGTTTATCGCTGCTGAATAGAAAGGATGGGATTATTTTTAAAGATTCGAAGATGTCTGTATTTATCGAGTCGACGGGGGAATGAGTGAATTAAGAGGAAATGCCGATGATGGAGTAGAGAGGGGGAGTGGGTTTTACTGAAAGGACTTTAGCAAAAAAAAATTTTTTTTTCAAGTATGCAATATGAATAGTTGTGTAAAAGGAAATGTGATGATAAATTGTAATAAAGCAAAGGGTAATTACGTTGTTTCTGCATTGAAAAGTATGCTTTGAACTTTCGTTAAATTATTTTCCACTGAGCTCGTTCCGAGCAGTTGAAAGTTTCATGGTTATGCATCGTACCTGGAAAAAATTTTCCCATTAATTCCTGAATTACGCATTGCATAAAATGTAACGATTCATAACACGATAATCTAGAATCGCAAAGTGCATGCAATACAGTAACAAAATATTGCATGCGATATTAGAGATTTATGCAACTTTATATTTACCCTAGCGATTACACGGAGAAAATAATCAATTAGAAATTACTACATACCGTTCGTATCTATTAAAGAATCAATTTACCATTCAATAAACTTCAGCACAATAACAATGTCGAAACATCATCAACAAGAGAAAAGTTGCAGCTCTAATCATCCAGATCACCAACAAATTACCAAACATCCAATCCCCGACTAATGCCCCGCATATCCATCCGATAAAGACAATCTAAACCTAAAGGCCCATTTAAAGCGCCCTTTATCCATCCCCGATCGGCATACTCTCAATGTCATTTGCATGCGCCGCGGCGCTCGGTCCGCCTTCCAGCTCCCCGATTATCTCGATTGCCTTAATCTACAATCCCCTAATGCATCCCCGACAACATAATGAAGACGTGTCCCTCTCGCTGCTTTCCCATATACGCGCTTGCATGTATATAGCCGAACGATGCGCGCTCGCTTTAAAAATAATTCAATTCACTCGTCGCGGACTTCGTTATCGAGTCTACATGCGCCGGCGCAATATTTACGTGGCTGTATAATCCTTCGCGCTCGAGTTCGTCCGAGAGGCGCTTGTCGTCATCTCGGCGCGCGTTTCGCTCGAGAGCGCGCCTGGGTGTATATGCAAGACCGAGCTGAGGAATGCAAAACGACGAATTCTGGCTCTGCGATGTATACCGCGATGTATTCTAGCTCAAGCCCTCGTCTATATAGTCGGGAAAAATCGAGAGCAATGCGAGGCGGCGCTGGGAGGAGGAAATCCGCGAGCGATGGCTTGTGAATAAATGTGGACGAGGAGACGTTGGCTGTGATGGTTTGTTTTTTTTTTATTGGATTTGAGGGTAAACATGGATGGAGAGTGGGTTTTTTTAAGGGGTTTGTGTAAGTTTTTGTGAAACGGAGTTATGAGTTTATTACCGAGGAGCTTAGGTAGACTGAGAAGCCGGTGCGCCGATGTGTCATGCGCACATCGTAATTGATCTTGATGTTTCAACGCAGGAACATTCGCTAAATGATACCTAACACAGTCCAACCAATTATTCAGCAAACAAACAAAATAACAAACTAACGGCAGAAGAAAAACCTATCCTTAACCACAATTTAAATTCCCCGCACCTCCACGCTCCCAACGAGCCCGTAACCTTAAAAATCGTGCAGAAGCAGGAACCCCTCCAACCCCCTCACCTCTTGCATCCACCAAAAACAAGCAGCTCGCTCACGACCCAGCGCCACGTATCCTGCACATATAAGTGTCCCTAAGCACTTAAGATCCCTCCTGCAGCTCGGGACAGGCTGAAAATTTGCAAACGCTAGTTATTTCCCTCTCTTGCATTCCCACAGCGTGCGCCTCCGGAGCTTACATCCACTACGGCACGCAAATCCAGAGGCAACTCACGACGTGTGTCGTGCGGCCTGGCGTGCAGCAACAGTAGCCTATCTTTACGGAAGTCGGGAAAAAGCGCGGGCGCACGAGAGCAGCCGCGGCACGTAACTTTACGGCCTCCCCCAAAACGAGGTTGCGCGCCGAGAGCTGAGAGAGAGAGAAGAGCCAGGGGGGCAAGAGAAAAGAAAAGACGAGTGTATATATATACCCTTCCGCTATTTTACGGGCGCGATGCAATAAAGATCGAGAGCCGCCGGGGCACTTTTAACGGCACGGCAATTTGTGCAGCAGCAGCAACCCTGCGGATTTTACGCGCAATCCGCTCTCTTTCTTTCTCCCGCGCGCGTGCGTTTCGCTTCTTGTCTTCGCGCGCTCTGAGCTTTCCGGGAAAATTGGAGCAGCTTGGATCTCCAAGCAGACTGTATATCCTTTGCTCGTAAAAGCCGAGCCGAGTCTTAGACAATAAAAACCTTGCGCGCCTCTCTTGCGGCCGCCGCTCTCTGGCTCCTCCTGACTCTTGTATATACATGTATACACCATCTCGCAGTTAAGTAACGGAAGGAAGATGGAGAGTCTCCTCTCTCTCTCTCTCTCTCTCTCTCTCTCTCTCTCGCGGTCAGGGTTTGCCCTTATTTCTCCGGCTCGTTTCTGATCCCTCTCCGTATGTCCCTCTTTGCGTGTCCTTTGCCACGCAACAATGCTGCTGTGGACGCTCCTCCTGCCCTCGAAAATGTCGCTCGCTTCCTGGTTGCTTCTTTTTTTTCACTCCTTTTCTTTCTTTCGCCCTTTCTGTGGATGACTGATGTCAAGCCGGGTGAAAACGATGCATGAAAGAGAGATTGTACAAGTACTGCTTTTAATATCTGGATAATTAGCGCAGTGGAATGGGGTTAAAAGTGGTAGTAAAAAATTCGGACAGAATGTTTCAAATCTTGCTACAGTTCAGAGTATCACTATGTACTTATACGCTTGGAAATGTGTCCTCTTATGAGACTAGAATAATTCTTCTTAAATATGGGTTAAAAAAGGAAGTCCGTTTGAATTGAAATAATTATTTTAATTTCAAAAAGAACGCTGCTAATTTAAACCAGCTGTTCTGACAATTTTTACCTACAATTTTGGCTTTATTGTAAGGATCAAAAATCCGTTTTGCGCCAAGAGTATATTTATAAACTTTATACGATCTCTTTAACATAAACAGATGTTTCATAAGCCATATAAATATATTATGAATCGCACTAGCTCGAAGAAGACATTTTTACGAGCTTTCGCATTTGCATATGTCTCAAAACGCCCTTCTCAAAGCTCGCAAATCATCCCGAAAGAAATCATCCCAAACCAAACTGCCGTTTCTACGAACTTCCTTTTTGATCCTCCTTGGCCCTCTCGCTGTTTGGGTTGGAGTTGCGTCGACGCCTCCGTAACTATCAGGCAAAGAAAGTGTTTCTGGCAAATGGTTATGTAAGCGCGCGCGCCGATGAGGGGGGCAGGGTAACCGTTTATTGTCGGTTAATATTTCAGTGGGCGACCTTGAGGTCTCGGCCGGAATTGGGGCAATTAGCCCGGGAGCGGCGACGCGTGCTGTATTTATGGGGTAAAAGTCAGCAAAAGTGGTGCAGAGGAGAGGTAAGAGGCCGGAAGAGCTGGGTGCGATGCTCTATGGCGAAAGTTTTCTAAAGGTCGCTGCGTAGCTGGGAGGAATTTGATTGAATTAGTTTGGTAAAATTGGATGGTTTGCAAATCGCTTTGAAGATTTTTCATGGATAAGAATGTGGTGAGAAATGAATGAGTTATAGATAAAAGTCTGTGCAGTAATAATAATACTTACCTAGTAATTTATAAAAGTGGCAGGGTTAATTAATATAATGATAATAGAAAAAGCAAAATATTTTGTATTGAAAAATATTTATTGCATATACATTTGTAATCGTAAAATATCCTGATTTATAAATGAAGTAGTAGATAATTCAGAATAGCAAAGGCTTAAGGTTGAAAAAAATTTTATAATATTTGCGTAATAATGATTTACGTGGCATTGAACAGTAAAGTTCCTAAGATTACAGTAAATCCGTTATCTTTTATTATATTTGTTTTATAAATCAAGCATTTAAATGAAATGAAAAGAGGTTATCTGCATCGTTATTTAAAATAATATTCTGACGTCAGACATGTGACACTTTTACCACCGCTCAACCGCTGTGACGTCATACCAATGTTATTCAAACTTATATCCTTGCACCATTCATTTTACAGACATTCATTGCCAGAAAAAATTTGTGTGATAAAATTTGAAATATATCATCTAATAACGCATCAAGAAGCGGAATATTATAGTTAATGATTTAAATACCCCATTTTGAAATCTTTTGAATTGAAATTTTATCACAGCAGTAATTCAAATTTTACAAGGCCCTTAATTTCAGAAACAGTTTTCATGATTGAAAATTATTATTAAATGAATTATTATTTAAAAAATACTAGTATACCTGAAGTCATCAATTACCACGAGAATTAGAAAAATCGAGACAAACAACTTAATTTTTATTTGATTAAATCTTTATTTAATTTTTGATAAAAATTACACTCCAAATCTTCCATTTCCGTAATCGCATTCTCTAACTACTCTAAAAATAATCATTCTCCAACAAATAGTCTAATCAATATACGAAAACTATACCACAACAATATCACTGATAACAGACAGCAGAACCCAAGGAATCCTCTTGAAGGTCACCAATCGACCCAACCCAGTCCACAAGTAACACACTGACACACCTCTCACTATCTTATCAGCCCAGCTTGCACTGTCCTCCTCGGTCTTATCTTCAATCCGCACACACACACAGATCCCGTTTGCGTCAAACCATCAGGCTCGTCTTCGTCAAACGACGTCGATTCTTCAGCTCGTCCCTCGGTGCGATCCTGTCTCGTTTGCGTTGCCGGCTCGTTGTTGGCCAAACGACATTATTAAGCGAACTGGAGAGCCTGGAGAGAGATCGCTGGGCCAGTGGGTCCCCGGTCTGCAGACACATACTCCGCTGCGCGGGAGACTCCCGGGATATAACAGTTCAGCGGTGTACCGTTCGCGCTAACGTTACATCCGCGCGCTCTCGCGTATATACTTTCGTTAACCTGGCGCCTCCGCGTACTCTCGCATAACTAACGAGAAAGCGAATCGATGAATAACAGAAAGCGAGGGGACTTCTTCTTCTTCTTCTTCTTCTGCCGACGCGCTGCTTCTTCTTCCTCTCGCCCCCTCGCTAAGGACGAAAGTTATATACAAGGAGAAACGTGTATTTGTAAACACAGGCCAGGGTGTGGCTGGGAGCTGGAAAGCTGGGGGGTATGGATATGCTGGATGGGTGGTCTTATGGGATGAGGGGTTGCTGAGTGGTGTTTAGGTGATTCAGGTGTGCAAGGTTTATTGATTTGGCTTCTTTTTAGAAGCTTTTTGGATTGTAGGTACACTTCTTGGAGAGTTACGATTAAGTAATTAATTGTTAGAGAACAATAGTTTATATTGAGAATAGATCAACAGCAATGATTTTGAAAATGTCATAAAAGATATCAAAAACCTTTTACGCCGCTTATCTTTTGGATCTACAAATACCAACGAGACCAAAAGAATGAAGGAATGATTCTGCATCAGGATGACTGTCGTAATTGTTGTACGAGTAATGCACTCCTGCGTCTAGGAATTCAAGGGTTAACGACCTCCGTCAAACGAGTTCTCATAATGGCTGGCCATTAATTTTTTCACCTCATCACAACAATCCATCAAACTCTTACAACAATTCTCTCACGCTTAAACGATCGTTCTTACATTTTCATAAAAAAATCCTTTAATAACAACAGCCACCTTCACCTCCACAAAGAAAAATTAATTTTCCTCGATCCCAAATGACATAAACATCGGCTCATGCCGTGTGAAAAACGTTATCAGCCCGAGGCGACGCGAGTACGGAGAGCGACGAAATGCTAAGCGCGCGCCGCCGAGAAGACCTTGACATTGCTGCGGCGTATGTAACGTAACCGCCGGGTCACCGGGAGTTTTGATTGTGACGAAAATAAGGAGAGAGCGAGCGGCTCGTTATGTAAAATGGAAATGCAGGCGAGCTCGTGCGCAGGTTGGCTGCCGCTCGGCTGGGGTATTGTTTTCTTTTTTACAAGTGATTCAGTTAATGCTTGTTTAATTGTTTAGATTCGAGTTGTTAAATTTGCTTAGTGAGAATAGTTTATTGTTGATGTTTTTAATGCAAGTTGTAATATTTGATTTTTTTTATTTGAATTTTTTTTTATGATAGTTTTAGATCTTTGAGAATACAACTTTCAAAAAAGTGACTCATACGATAAAAATATTGAAATTAATGTGAACACACATTGTGAGTTTCTTATTATTTTAAGTAAATGCTTTTAACGCGCAACGCGTAGCCCATTTGAAAAAAAAAAGATTTTTCAGAGGTTTTTTTCTCAAGAGCCGGTTGCTAGGCATGAGGTCGACAACCTCCCAGACCTTCAAGCAGCGCCAGCTCCGTTTCTGTTTTTACAAAAGAGAAAAAAAAGCGATGATCACGCCAAAATCCTACGCACACACGGCGTTCGAAAACATATTTTATCCCGTCATTTAAAAAACGCTCATAAAACAATCCACTTGGTCATAACTAAACCCACTCCCGTCCGCCACCTGCCAACAGGTGTAACGCACCGGCTCTCCTATTCCTCCTCTATACAACTCAACGCTTGCGACAGTCACAAGTGTATATCCCCTCGGCTGACAAAAGCCACATCGTCCCCTAAAATCAGCGCTCATCGGGCACAGGTAGCTGCTCTCTTTCTCAAAGCCGGGAGGCGGCCACGGAGAAAGATAAAGAAAGTAGGATCGTCCGCAAGATTTTCACTCTCTGTGTTTTCGATTATGTAAGACGGACAGAGAGACGCTCAGCGCGTTCGGCTCTCTCTCTTGCTCTGCCTCGCTTAAATAAAACAGTTACGTTCGCCTACTTATAACGTCTCTCTCTCTCTCTCTCTCTCTCTCTCTCTCCTTCGCCGCTCGAGCTCATGTGCATTATACCGTTCCCGCGGCGAGAGAGGAGGAGGTTTCTTGCTGCTGCTGCTGCTCGGCGACGCGAAAGGAGCGAGGCTGCTTGCGTTGCGCGCTGCCGATCTTGGCCTTTTCGCGCTCGAGGTCAAGGCGATTCGAGCTGAACGAGAGCCGGATCGCTTTATAGACGTCCGAGCTGGATAGCGATTTTTCGATTTTTTAGGGTTTGCTTGGTGGGATCGGTGCGTGGTTTTTCTTTTTAGTTCAGACGAAGAATTAGGATTTTTTGAGAATAATTCATTTTTTTTAAGGATGCTATGCTTGTTGCGTCATTGTTACGAGTAATTGAAATTCATGCGCACGATTTCTATTTTAATCTTTCGGCTCGCTTTATCCCAGAGTACCCGGCAATTAAGCTTCGGGCGCGATAAATCGCCGCATTTTTCCAGTATCTTTTTCAGCCCGCTTCATGCAAATGCCCAATAATTAACGAACCTCGACGCATAAACACGTACCTTAACGTCCTGCCCATATTATATCTTTCGGAAAATAATTCACTTTTATCTAGATAGCAGCGCGCGCACGCCGCAGCCCGCATCCATTCCCCGCCGCTAATAAGCTATCCAGATAAAAACGACTCTATAATAAACAATACGAAAAAAAGCATCTTGATCCGGCATTAATTCCCCCAACCAATTAAAAGCCATCCCATCACCCCAAAAACCGAGAAAAATCAGCGAGCGGCACGAAATTTTTCCCTCCGCGAGGCTTTATCGAAGCGGTTCCGTCTCCTGGAGTCGCTCACAGCTCCGGCTAACCGAAGCGTATCGGTCCGATCGGTGCTCGCTCAAATGAGGCGTCACGGAGAGCGAGTCGAAAGATATCGCTTATAATCGGCCGGGCGCTCAGGGTCAAGGTGCCGGAGTAGCTCTGTTCCTTTTGTCAGGCGCGCGTATAATCCCATTCAGCGGTGCGTGCGAAGCCGCGGCTTATTGTCGCCGGATTTTTGTATCATCATGATGGCCCGTGCAAAAAGGGTTTAATGCTAGCGCTGGGATCTTTTGTTGCTGAGTGAGGTGTATAGGTGAGCGGAGATAAAGAAAGATTCAGGCTGAATGGGGGATAATAAGATAGTGGGGAGCTTTTTTTGGGTTTAGGCAAGTTTGATTAAAACTGGAATTCACGAGTGACTTAACAGATGGATGTGGGATATACGTGAAATTGAATACGACTGAGCGTGAAAAAGCTATAAATTACGTGATTGGAGCGGCTTGATTATCAAAAACTCGAAAAGCCACTTTATTTTTTGAAATAGTGGATGTAATATCTTAAGGAATCGAAAATCGATTTTCGAAATTTTTGAAGGTATGCGTTTTATCAACCGGATTTGGTCCTCGTGTGAATTTTATTTTTTCGTGACTTTTTATTTTTGTTGGCTCAAAAAGGAAGAAAGGATTTTTTATGATGATTATGCAGAACGAAGTTAATTAAGATCTGCCGGCTTTCATAAATCTTAATAAATTTGTGAGATAAATTTGTGAGATGTGCCTGAAATTAATTTTTCCATTTTTCTTAAAAATGATTTCCATCTAAATTCCTTAAATTAAAAACAAGGAAAACATATCAACGAATCGCCAGCTAATTATGCTCATTCCTTGAATCCTGCGGTACCTAATTAGAGCTACAATATAGTATATTTTTCTCTTGCCTTTCCTCCTCTACCGTCATTCAAAAATTTAAAATAAGAAATATTAAAAAATTCCATTCTTTACAACCAATTTTATATTGATCTACCGTGAAAAATAAAAAACTTCAAAGCGCAAAGGTATAAGACCTCTCACACCTCCCATCACAATTTCCCGAAAAAAATCCAGCACATAATCATTCTACCCACCTCATAACGATTCAATAAAAAAAAATTGTTTAGAACGAAAATGAGCTCTCAGCTCATCAGAAAAAGTATGACGCAAGCTTACTCCCCTCGTCCATTACCCGCTCAGCGCGTAATAATCAAAGCCATGATCATTAAAAGATCCAAGCACATCGGAGCTCCGAAAAAAGTGCACTTTTTCGTGACTTTCTTCTCCGCCTGGCGCGGCTCTGCTCAAAGTGCGCGCTTGCTCCCGATGACGGGAGGAGTTCCAGGCGTTGAGCTCTCTCTCATCGGCTGCGTTACGCAACGCGGAAACGTAACTCGTAAAAGTGTTACAGCTTGAATGGCCGGCTCTCTCGCTGGAATTTCTCTCCTCGCTGCCCGTCTCGCTGTATCTTTCTCTTCTTTCTCTCGCTGCGAGGAGAGTGTATATTCACGTAGCTCCGTCGCTCTGTCCTTTACTAAAAGAAAGGTTGTTGTTTCTCACAGCTCGCTTGAGAGCGAGGCAGGAGGCAGCATCGCGTGCGTAGCTTTCCTGAGAGCGCGGTGCACCTATGTCACCTTGAACCCTCGGCCTACATCCAGGTCCTCGACCCTCTTGGATAATTAAAAAGGAAAACACGTATGCGCTCGACTTTTCGAGAATGTATAAGATGCGCGCAGAGCGAGGGCTACGTGGGATGGGACGTTCAGGAGGTTTATAGTCGTTATGATGATGTATTCGCGATGAGCTAGATTTTGCTGTTTTTGTTTTTTATGCGACTATGTTTATGGAAATTTGCGCTAGGATTTGCTTTTTTTATGCGGAGAGGAGGTACTCTTTCTTGATGGTATCTCCTGCTGGAAGATGATACGATATTTTTACCGGTGTAATACTTTGTCTTTTTCGTTGTGTTTTCCTTATTACATTCTGTTGTTATCTAAAGATTATTCTAAGACGCAACATAATACAGACAAAAACTGAAAAATCAAATTTATATTCTCCCATATTAACGTCAGAGTATCTTGTAACACCAAGTTCCCTGAACCTCTAATACCAAACCCATCATCACCAGCCACAATAGAACCTCATTAATCCCAAGCCGAAAAAATCCGCACTCCTCTTCCGGCACATTGCAATAAATCGAAAAGCCCAGCGACACTGCAGCCATCCTTAACCTGCATATTATCCATCAGCTCTGCGCCCTCTCTCACATCGAACGCATTCGGAATCCCAAAGAGTCCCATCCACTCTTTTGTCCATACACTCTTCAGTCCCCGGTACCAGCAGCGCACCATCAGACTGGATGACGAAAGGGCGGTAACTCATCGTAACAAAGTGCGTGTAACCAGCGGAATGCGTCTTTCTCTTTCTCCTAGGCTGACCGACAGAGAGAGAGAGAGAGCCGGGCCCCACAAGAGAGCCGCGGCGGCTGCGTAGTTAGTTCGTATGCGCGCGAGCCTGTGTGTGTACACCTAATGTAACGGTACAGTCCGGCGCGCGGCGTCGTGGCGGCCTACTTACATACATGGGCCCTCTATACGTATATATGCGTATGTATATACGTACCGACCCGGTAAATACCTGCGCGCACGCTCCTCCCTCCTTAGCTGAGCTCTGTGTATGTACGCATATATGCGTACCCGGCTCTGGAATCCGCGATGACGATTCGTCACTCCGCGCCTCGATGGCATTTGGAGAATCTCGCGCCGCGGGATATCTGGTGCGCAGTTTCGATTTTAAACGCGTGGGAGGAGGCTTGTTTACGTTCGACGTTTTTATTTTCTCGCGTGGGATTTTTGTTGCTCGGCCGGAGTATATAGTGGCTGAGGGAACCGATGATTGCCGGCTTTTAAGAGCGTCTACAAAAATCCTGTGATTTTCTTTGATGGCTCGCATTTGCATAATGTTACTTTTGGCCGATTTGGCAGTTTTGTTTGTAGGCGCGGAAGAAAAAACGGCGGGGGCTGCTGGATTGACACTGATTATAGTTGTCATTGTGTTTTTTTATACGGCTGCTGTAATTATGAAGATTATTCTTTTCTAGAGACGGTGAAAACGTCTTAATTATATACAGTTAGTCCGTATCGAGCTTTTCATTTGAAATTAAGTGATTCATCTCGGCCAATCATCTTTATTCCTGGAAAGACCGTCAGTGTTTTTCGAAAAATTTTAAGGTCGATTCGTTAGTCATCAGAAGAAAATTATTCAATCCATTATTACAGCTCTATACTTAAGTCGTGCGGCGCGCAATTCATCTCACGATCTACAAGCGAGGCTGGGCCTCGCGGAAAACTCGACTGCACACTATCGCAATCAGATACGTTTAATTCAATCTAAAAACCATAATCAGCCCACCTCCCCGCAATTTAAAGCCCCCGTCGGAGATCTCGAAAAAATATATTTCAGGATCCGCGCCATTCTCACACTCCCCGCGGAAAATTGAAACGTACCATCAGAGCGCGGGCATCTCCGCGATTTTATACAAATATTTAATAAATACCGTCCTCCTCTCTCCCTCTCTCTCTCTCTCTACGGTAATAACGTCCCAAATTACACGTCTCGCAGCTGAAATTTCATCAGCCATTACCTACTCCTAATTTCGCGATTGTTCCGACGTTATCTCGAGCGCGCTCCGCTCGCTCGAGCTGAGAAAGCTCATCCGCCGGGTCTCTTCTCTATACGCGCAGGAATTTCGCAATTTGCTGGAGCAAACTCGAGGGAAGCAGGGAAGAAGATGCTGCTGCGAGGTATAGGGGCTATAGAAAAGCAAGCTCGCCGGAACCGATTCCTTCGAGCTGGGGGAGCAAGTAAAAACGCGAGTTGGACGAGAGATGAGTTATTTTCGGCTCTCTTTTGGATTTCGTGAGGATTATTCATGTGGTCTGAGAGTTTAGCTTTAGTTTTGAATGAGACGAGGTTTTTTGGTTTCTTCAAGCTTGCTTTGACCGACTCTGACTGTTAGTGGTGGCTTTGAAATATTTTAAGTATCACAAGTACACTGATACGAAAAAAGGTGTAAACAAGCTATTTTGCAGTTTTAAACGAGCTGACATTTTTTAAATAATGATTGTTTCCTTGTAACAAATGGCTCATGAATATTATAATGACGCCGAGCGCTTACTCAAAAAGCCAAAAGATAACTTTAGACAAAAACGCTCATTTTTCGACTCGTCGAAAAAGCAAAAAGATTACTCAAAAGACCTCCTTCCCACTCGCACTCACATCTCCCCAAGTCAATCTCAAAAAAGCCAGCGCATTTTCGAAAAATCCCTTCATTATTAATGAACTCTTCCTACCTCCTCCCATTCACATCAGCACGTGTCTAACAGTACAGAAATGCATTATAAAAGCTTCTTATTATCATAAGTAGCAGGTGAATTATAACCCCTTTGATAACGCGCCTCGAAGAAGCCTCGACTCTCCGCTCTGCCGATCGATCATCCTTTACGCTCACCTGTCCGATCTCGAGAAATTGCATTTTTTTGCCCCTACAAAAGAGCGCGAGCCGATCGGGCGCGTAGCACGCGCGATTCTAATCTTTATGCCTCGGCGAGCGCTCTCAGAGGCCCCCACAGGTGTCAATGAACCCGGGCTCAAGCTTGAAAAATGACTGCGCGCCGCGGCTACGACGAAAACGAACGAATCGCTCGATCATTAAACGCTGGCCATCTTGTATAATTTTTCGAGGCTGACTAAAAAAAAAAGAGGAGCGTACGGTAAGAGAGAGAGAAATAAAGCGCGACTCATTCCTGAGCCACGTCATCTTGAGCAAGCGCGTCAGGATAGGTATATATATACGTATTCGCGCTTTGCCGCACGTTCGAATCTCCGAGAGCTGTGGCTGGCTTTTTTTACGCGCAGCTTCTAGTTATAACTGTTTCTCTCGTGTGTCGCCTTGCCGGCTATTGTTGTTGTTGTTGCTGGAGTTGCTGGATTGCTTTTTAAATGGCGCGGACGGTGTTTTTTTGGAGAGTGTGTAGGAGAGGAAAAATACTGGCTGATAAGGAGGTCAAGTGAGATTGATCGATGACAGCGGCTCTGAGGTGGTTGAAAAATGACTTTGGAGGTGGGGAAGTAATGCCGAGTGTGTTTGCTGTGTGGATGATTAGGGTTAGATTTGTCGAAGTAAGGAGATGGGATGAGCAATGTTGTTTTCTTGAATTTTAAGTCGTGATTTTTTGATGAATTATTGTATAATCGTTCAATAACAGCTAACGAAAATACGATAAATAGCGTTGTCTTATTTTTAAAGTGCGACTCATATCTAATAAAAAGTTGTGCAAAAAATCTCTAAGAGCATTTAAAATTTAAAAAAGTACTTGAAAAACCTAACGTCAACAACCGAGTACACTCCACCAATAAAAACTTTCAAAACCATTAACCCAGCATCCCATCATCCGAAACAGCTCGAAAGCATCCCGGTAAACAGCAAAACTTCCTCGCGGAAACAGCGTATCCATTCCTAACAAGAAAATCAGCCTCTCTTACAACAGTCCAGTCCGCGGAAAGCACTCGGAAAAAATCCAGCTCCCCCCTACTCTGAAACACGACAGAATCCTTGCAGCACAGGAAACAGGCCGTCTCTTTCTCTCTCTTTCTCGGGGGCAAGGGTACCAAGATGGCGGCTGCTCTTGACTCTCATCGTCTCTCCTCGCTCTCGGCGATTGTGTAATGGCGGCGCGCCACTCTCCGGCTCGCTCGAGCTGCTCTCTCTGAAAGGTGAACGTCCGGAGAGCCGCGAGCGCTCGCTAGTCTTGCGCTGCGCGCGCGCGAGCGGCGTCTCTCGAGGAAAAATAGAGAGAGAGAGAGAGGAGAGGTGTATAACAATGCGAATTGAATTTGCGGGCGTGCGAAAAGTGCGCTGCTAGTCACGAGAGAGCGAGCTCGCGAACTTGAAACGTAAAGATGGCCGTGACACTAGGAGAGCCCTGGTTATAACGCATTGTATAACGCCTATGGGGAGGCTAGGAGAAAGGATATATACTAGTGTGTAGAGTACAGAGAGAGAGAGAGGAGATTGCGATCGCGCGTATATATCGCCGGCCATCTTTTCTTGATTGTTCGTTCGCGCGCGAGCGTATAAGGGAGAGGAGGGAAAAATCCAGCCCAGAGAGAGGATCATTGTTTCGTTATTAATGGATGAGCGGGCTCTATGAGTCGTGAATTTTCAGCGAGCAACAGCTGGAACGCCGTTGCGCTCCGTAAGCTCCGCGCGCTTTACAATAAGATGGGATTCGCCATTTTTCCTTCTCTCGCTTTTCTCCGCTGCGCTATGGGTAAAGGAGAGCTTGACGCTCGTTGTTTACGAGCGCGCGAGGGCTTTGCGGTTTTTCGAATGGAAAATCATTTTCGAGCGAGCCGTTTCGCCGCGGCTGTATTTCAAGGAGACGTCAAGACCTGACTCGCAGTCTAGAATAAAAAATTAAATGCTTTCGCTTTGAAAATCTTCTAGAATACTATTTTTATTAATTTTCTTCGTTATATACACGAGTGTTTAAACTCATCGCGATCTTTCAGCGTCAACATCTTCATCTTACCCGCAAAGCCGACTTTATTAATTTATCAAAGCCATCGCTCGACACGAGCACCCTCCCAACAAATTAAAACGGCTCGCTCGCATTGCGAATTACGCATTAAAAGGCTTAGCGTCGCTCCGGCGGGCGCGCTATATGTATAAACGATTCCCGTAACAAGTTCGCGCGCTATTACGGCACACACGTAGCCCCAAGTAACAGGGAAACGAACAATTTCCATTTAATTAGCCGCCCGCGCTCTCAGGCCGAGGCTCCTTTAACAAAGGTCGCTTTAAAAACGCCGTGCTTTTAATCTGCGAGCAGGCAGCTCTGCATTCCCGTAATACAGGCGCACTTGTGTGTACAACTAACTAATCCGTAGGCGGGAAAATGCGCGACGAACCTGGAATAACGCCTGCGCTTATAATTAGCAGCGCAGGGAGTTTTATCGCTGGGAGGCGATCGGCTGAGCTTGAATATTGGATGAGGATGCTTTGGGAGTTTGTTTTTCAAAGGGCTAATTGATTTTTCTCCCGGGGGGATTTTCTGGTTGTGAGGGTAATGGGGCTTCTTGGAATAGCCGGTGGATTGAGGTTTGAGAGTTGGAGGTTTTTAATGTGATTTGAATTAAGTTTGTGTTTCTTGTATTTTGAAATCTCGGGAGGGATTGAAGTTAATGATTAGCTTGTATTTATCAAGGTTTATTTTGAAGGTAAAAAGTACCGTTTCTTGTATTAAAAGCGCTGCGGGTAAAAATAAATTAAAAAATAGCTGCCTTTTACCGAAGTCGGAGGAGAAAAAACCCATTTTATATCGGCAGGATAAGTTCCAGAATAATAATGTTGCTCAACACGTTCTGAATGTATAAGAGTGAGTCAAGGAATTAACTGTCTAAGTAACAGCCGGAGAAAAAAGTTGTAACCTTTCCATTTTCAATTCAAATATCGCGGTTAATGCGAATCAATTAATTCCGTCGAAACACAGAAGGTGTCGCGGGCTAGGAAGCGAGCTAATATAATGTATTCGCGTGGGTTACTCGCTCTCTCGCTCACCGGCCGCCCTCGCGAACACATCAGCTTAGAGACGACCTACAAAAACCAAATCAAGGAAGCTTTCGGGACCAAAGGGACTGGAACTTCGGCCACGAGGAGCCATAGCGTGTACTGGTCGGTGGGTGATGAGCCGTCGTGCG
>JAPYZB010000946.1:0-20428 GCA_030522745.1 Eupelmus kiefferi | reverse complement strand
TCTCGGGCGCCAAAGGCGCCCTCGACTCTCACTTGTGCTCATAAATCATCCTCGCTAGAAAAAGCCAACTTTCCTCCCTAGTTGAACAATATACTATTTTTTTTAATTTATGCCGTTTATACTTACTTAAAAAAGTAAGAAAATTAATAATTAAAGTTTAATACAATATACTTTTATTTATCAACTACCCAACTATCCATCCAACCACTTCGCCTTGACTTATGTTGCAACAATTTGATTGAGAGAAAATCTTTCCTCCAAATAAACAATAACGTAACAATTAATGCGTGACCAGTTGTTTTACCCAAATGAAGCACGCCTATTTGTATTGGAAAAATTCAATATTTAAAATGACCAAGCTCAACCCGATCTTCATACACCTTGCCACTTCATTACATACCAATAACTCATGCAAGCCATTCTTACGAGCGTCATAAATAAGCCAATCCTGAATACTATCTCGATAACAATGCAAGGTACACGATTAAATTCATCGGCGAATTATATAACCCTTCCTCGTCGGTACAATCATCGCTCGCGAATCGCGAATGCATATACATAGCAATAATAGTATCATTCAGCGCACTCGAATGCACCTCTCGCTCTCTCGTATACGAAATTCCGATTTCTGCTGTTATCTCCCCGAGAGTCTCTCTCTATATATAAGATAAGAAAAGCCTTTATCGAGTCTGCTCGAGAGACGACTTTTTTAAACGTTCTTTCTCGTTTGTGTGCTTTCAGACAGTTCTAGTGGACGACGAGGACTACGACAAAATGGCCGACACAAGTCAACAGCAGCAGGAGGCGCCGGAGCCTCCGCAGACCAACGGCGTCCTCGACGGACTCACCGAGGAGGAGAAGAGCAAAATAAGGCCCGCGGATATTGACGCTGTGAGTATATATGCAACGATTGCGTTCTTTCGAATTTCATGTTTTTCTTTGTCCACTTGTTGCGGAAGCGGCTGGACTTTGCCGGCTGCGTAGCTTTTGGCAATGTTTGACTAGTGATGAGTTAACAGGTTGTGTCGTTGGTCCTTAGAGTCTTTTTAATCTCGTTTAAATAAGGATTTTTGAATTTTTGTATTGGTTTAGTTAAAATTAAATATATGTATATACCTGCTTGAACTATACTATGTGTATATATACTTGACTTGTTTATAGTCTTCTTGTTAAAGTTTATAATATTTTGGTCCTAACAATTTTGAAGAAAATTTTAATATTATTGTTTTAAAAATATCTTTATCTATACCATTTTCTTTTTAAATCATTAATGTTACTTGAATCTTGTGAATGTAAACATAACCTCTTTGACATCTTTTTAAGTAATGGAAAATAATATTCTGATAGCTGGAAATATTTTTTTTAAAACAGTGGTTGTTGTGATAAGTGTATTTTTAAACCAATATAATAGTGACAGGTACTAAATAAAAATTTAACCTTAAACTAAGCTCGACCTGGAAAGAAGCCAAAAGTGAAGCAACAAAAGTTGAATGGCTGAATTAAATTTTTGTTACAGCAAAAGTAACTTTCTTTATATTAAAATTTAATAAATAAACTAAACAAGCAATATATCATTTTCATATATACAAATTATACTTTTCAACAATAATTATTAGTTTCTAAGAGATAACAATGAAATTATATAAAATAAAGTACTTTACTTTTATTTGGTTATTTAAAAATTTTCAATTTAATTAATCTTGAGACATATTCTCAATTAAACTTTTTAAAATTATATTTTTTGTTTAATTATTGTTTCTTATATTAATAAAAATTACATTTTGTAAATTCTTGCAGGACATGAGAGAAATGGAAAGGAGAAAGCGAGTGGAAATGATGATGAATTCACGACTGTTTAGAGAGGAACTTGAACGCATCATAGAAACTCAAATGAAGGATGGCGCTGGTCCTTCTGGACTGTTGCAGCAGATCTCTGAAATGATGGGTCATCAAGGAGCTCGCTTCAATGCCAACGTGTTTAGAAGTAAGTTTATACAGAAGATATACTTAATTAATTTTATTAGAAGACAATTTGAAATTTCTAAAATTTCAAAATAATTCTAATTTATGAAATAATCAGTTTTTAAATTAAAATATCTTTACAAACCTAAGAACAAAATAAAATTACTTTTTATATGTATTGAGACTACTGTTTTAAATTCATTTAAATGTAAAAAATCAAAATATTAATAAAAATTACATTAGTTTAATTATAAAAAAAGTACGGGCTTTTTTTCAGTTCTTATCACTTATATTAAATTTTAATGTATTAATTAATATATTATATTAATTTAATTAAACAATATTAAAGTTAGGTAAATTGATTTTAACCAAATTCTATAAATTACATAAATTTTAAATCATTTTCAAAATTAATACTTAAAAATTTCTTACACCAACAAACAAGTTTTGAAAATATTTGTAATTTTTATCAACTAATTTAACCATTTTTTTGCAGACTCGAATTGCGTCGTCCCGATAAACGACATACGTGGAGTTGAAAGCATGGGCTATGCAAAGGGCGAAAAGTTACTGCGCTGCAAGCTCGCCGCGGTCTTCCGGCTGCTGGACCTTTACGGCTGGACACAGGGCGTCGGTGGCATGATTACTGCTCGCCTCAACCAAGATCAGGAGCACTTCCTTGTCAATCCGTACGGTCTTCTTTATCATGAGGTCACTGCCTCGAGCCTTGTTAAGGTCGACATGCAGGGTGGCATTGTCGAGCAGGGTACGACCAACTTCGGGGTGCACATCGCCAGCTACCAGCTACACTCAACGATTCACGCAGCGAGGCCCGACATCAAGTGCATCGTGCACATTGCCACTCCCTCCGTCACAGCCGTGAGTATTGGTTCATCAAATTTTAATTTTCGTTCTTCTTATTAATCTTGGAAAGTCATCGTCTAGTCATTGTTTTGGTAAAATATCAACTTTAATATTTATTATTATTACTACTATTTCTTTTATTTATATTTAAGGAGTTTTCATGTATTATAAAGGCCTATGAGATTTAAAAAATCTTTTAAAAAATATATTTTTAAATACATCTTGAATTTTAATTACGGAAGACATACAAATAGATAATACTCTACTCAATACCACACAGAGATAAATTTATTATAACTATCAATTAGTAAAGGAGTATGCATAAAGAATAAAAGTTATATCTTTTTTTCAAACTTTGTATATTGTTAATAATTTATATTCTTGTACTTTTAGATATCGGCGACGAAATCTGGCCTCCTGCCTCTTGGTCAAGAGAGCATTGTGATCGGCGATGTGAGCACCCATCATTACATCAGTGGTAGTAACCTAGATCCAGAAGAGCGCGAGAAGCTTGCTCGCAACTTTGGCCCCATCAATAAGGTGATGTTACTGACAAATCGAGGTGCGCTATGTTGCGGTGAAACAGTCGAGGAGGCTTTTTTTAATGTCTACAACACGGTGCTGGCCTGCGAGACGCAGCTCAAGCTCATGCCATTGGGCGTTGACAATCTCACTCTGGTATCGGACGAAACACGTAAGGCCATCTACGAGGCATCGCGAAAAGCCCCAGTGCCGCAGCCGAGCAGTGTAGCCGAGCCATCGGCGCTTGCTGAGAAGCTCGAGAAGCGCTGGCGCATCGGAGGCACCGAATTTGAGGCCCTCATGCGCATGCTCGACAATGCGGTGAGTATAGATACAGCATCAGAGGTATAACTACCGCTGAGCTAACCCCGAGGCATACGTCTCACTTTTATTAGATGTAATTTTACATGCTTGGCATAACATTAAATGAAATAGATAGATAGATAGATTAGATATAATTTATTATTGTATCAATTAAGTACAAATAAAATACAGTGGTAAAATATTAATGCCTATTTCATAGGTCGATAACTTTCTTCATATTGCAAATAGTTATATTATCTGTAAATAATATTATTTTTCGTTTGTATATATTTAAATACTATAACAAAATTGTTTATGAACATTTTGCTCATTGTCTTTATTTAAGGAAAGCAAATAAATAATAAAATATATGCAGAAAAAAAATTATGCATATTATAGCGAAAACTCTTTAAAATCACGAATAATCTATGTTGGATTTAATGCAGAATTATATTTAGTTTAATTAGATTGGAAATAACTGTAAATATTTTATGAGTATTTACAATAAAAACTAATTTCCATGTATTAAAAAATGCATAAATAATAAAAATGAATTGTATTAAAAGATAATTATTAGAATATAACAAGTTCATTGTTAACATTATAATCTGTATTTACAGGGCTTCCGAACAGGATACATTTATAGACATCCATTGGTCAAGAGTGAACCTCCCAGGCCACGAAACGATGTAGAAGTACCTCCAGCTGTTTCTTCACTTGGTTATTTGCTTGAAGAAGAAGAATTATATAAACAAGGGTAGGTGAAATATTATTTAGATTTTCCTAAAAATATTTAATTGTTTCAGTTTGTACTGAAGTGTGCAATAAAATAAATATTAATATTATTATTCAGTTATATGAAAGTCATAATTAATTTTAAACAATAATGAACTTTCTTTCAAGCTTGTGGAAGGGTGGACGTAAAGGAAATGACAGGACGCGCTGGCTAAATTCACCAAATGTTTACCAGAAAGTAGAAATTCTTGAGACTGGTACACCAGATCCAAAGAAGATTACAAAGGTAGAAGTCATAACATTCGAAGATAAGAAAGATTAACTTTTTTTAATCAAAATACTTTTTAATATTTTAACTCGCATAGACGTAATATAAGCAGAAAATAACTCAATTGTCATGACGCTTAAAAAGTCGTTAACCATGTTTATCGGCGTCGCTTTTAATAGAATTTATGAATGAATTTAAGAGTAAAGTATAAAAATCAAATTATATAAATATATATAGACGTTATTAAACTGAATCAAAGAAACGATATTAACTATCAATGAATCATTGTTCACTGCTTTTATGCTCTTTGAGCTTGCTTCGAATTTTATAGAAACTCTTCGAGCATTCCATGCAATGCATTCCATTTTTAATTACTTTTACTTGTCGCCTTACCTGTTAAGTAGGTTTGATGTTTTTTAAATGTTGTGCAATTTGAAAATGCCGTAAACGAAAAAAGCGGTAAAACTCGTAATATAGTCTAGTTCCTCAGCACAGCGCTCGTATATATTGTTAACGACTCGTATATTGTTTTTAGAAGTAAGGCGTGAAAAGTAATGTCTATTGTAGCTTTTCAATGTTTCAATAAAAATAAATATTGCTCAATCGTCACCAAAAAACTATTTGAATATCCCCAAAACGATCACTAGTAGATATTAGTTTAGAAAACATTTAAAGCATGAAATAGTCTCTTACTTTACTACAAAAAGTACAACTCTTCAATTGAATGTGTGCCTGTTGGTCATCATCAAAGCTTTCGGTGGCCTCGGCATCATCCACTGCATCCACAAAACCAGATCGTCGACGAAAATCGTGAAAAGCAACTCTTAAGAAATGAAACCTCGTGGAACGAGCATGTGAGTAAGAGAAAAAATAAAGTAAAACGTCGATAATACGACTCCGCAAGCTTTATATGAGACTAGCAGGCACACAATTCGCGTTAACAGAGTGGCCAAAAAATAATTGTGATTGTATTGCGATGATATTCGAAGAGTTTTTTGCTTTTTAAAATTATTTGAAAAAAATTTAATTTAAAATATTAATATTTTGCGGGGTCGGGCCGGCTATAATGTTCTGGTTTTGTGCGCAGTGGGTGTCCGATGGCTCACCGACGCACAGCAGTACACCGGTCAAGATTGATGGCGCTCTACAGTTCGTACCGAAAAATACTAATCCAAAAGAATTCAAACAACTTCAACAGCAGGTTCGTATGCCATATTTGTATTCTTATAAAATGCGAAATCAGAAAAAATATACTTTTACTTTTTTTTACAGATTAAGGACTACCGAAGAGCTGATAAAATTTCTGCTGGACCTCAATCACATATTCTTGAAGGTGTTACGTGGGAAGAAGCAAAGAAAATGCAGGTTCGTAAATCTTAAAAAAATAAATGACTTTTTAATTTCAATATTAAATAAAAGGCAAATCATTCTTTATTTAAAATGAATTTAACAATAAATATTCATTTAAGGATGCGACAATTAGTGGTACTGGAGAACAAGTCGTTCTTGTTGGAGCTGCTAGTAAAGGTATTATTCAGCGAGGATTCCAACACAATGCTATGGTTTATAAAACCCCGTATGCAAAGAATCCTTTTGATGCTGTAACAGACCAAGAGTTAGATCAATACAAAAAGGAAGTTGAACGAAAAGCTAAAGGAGATATTTGTATGTACCGTAGTTTTTAAGTATTCGATTTTATAAATTTTCTTTTTCATAGAATTGAAAATGTAATGCTATTAAAAGTGTCCTTTACAACAGTTTATTTACTAATTTGTAGATGATGAATCGCAATCGGAATCTGAAGCACTTTCATCTTTTAACATTAGCCGTGCCACCCATGAATCAAGCACTGCCAAAAGTCCCATTCAGTCGCCAGTTTCAGTGACTTCAGAGACGGAAGAAGAAAGTAGAGACGGTGAGTAAAAAAATAAAATACTTACATAGAAAAGGTAGATTTTTTATCCTTTTCTCATACCTTTGCAATATAATTTGAATTGGTTTATGTTTTATTTATTCAAACAGAGCCAAAAGTATTACGGATAGAAACCAAACAAGTGCCTGCGCCGAGTCAACCGGAAGTTGTGCTAAGTGATGGTGAGTACAGTTTTATTAATGGTAGAGCAAAAGTAAGGTTCATAATTTTATGGCACAATGCCAATTATTTGTACACCTCATTCGAGGAATTCACTAACTGTTTAAATTAAAAAATCACGATGCATGAGTCTTAATGCATGAGCATGAAAATTTGTGACGCAGAACGGTCAGTAGAACCCTCGGTGATGGAAAACCCAGTTACACGGCGGGAGGCTGTTAAATCAGAGCAATATAAAGCTCAGTGCGGAACAAATATTAAGACAGGTGAGAACTATAATCTTCGAAACGATCAAAAGTCCTGTATATTTGTATTACAAATATGTATAAAAAATATTTTGACGTCGTACATACTTTTAAATTAATATATGTATATTTTAAACTATTAGAATCATTCTGCGTATCTATATACTATTTAAATTTTTACTAAGCTTTGCCATTATTTTTTTTATATTATTTTAAATATAATTTACTACCAAAACAAAATCTGAAAAATTTTTTCATTAATGGATGCATATACTTTACTTAACTCAATATTCAATATTAATAGTTACTGTTGTAAATAAAGAATACGTATATGTACTTTATTAAATGTTGATATAATCAATATTTCGCGATCACTAAAAGTTTTTCGTAAAATATTAAAGAATAATGATATAAAATAAGGCTTACTCTCTCAACAACTAACTTATTTCCTCGAAAATTTATCATTAACATCTATAATAAAATATATAATAAATTTTGATCTTTTAACAAGTAACTAAAAATTCATATTATATTATACTAAAAATTCATAATTAAAATTCTTCAATCACCTGTTTTATTATTTTTTAAGTTAACTTAGATAAATATAGTGAATTATCATTCACATAAAAACATACTTTTAAAAACTTTAAGTCATCTTAAAATAATTATTTTTAATCTTGCAATTTTAAGTTGACTTAACATTTTTTATCTATGAATGTATAATTGGTCGTAATCAATTAAAATTCAATTAATATGACACAGTGAATGCTGATTTTCTCAATGAGCAACGCCGCTCCGAGATGATGACACGTAAGAATGCCAACGGACGAGGTAAGTTCTGTGGGACTTCATTCTGCAGAACTAAAAACTAAAAACCGCTTAACTCTTTCATCCGCTTTTTTGTGCTAAAACACTCCTCCCAATGTGTAAAGCTTTTTAATTGCATTTTTTAAGTTAAGTTTTTAGTTTAAACACAGCACTCGCACCTCTCGCTCTTAAAATTACGCAAATCCTTATCACGCATTAATTTGCTTTTCATGCATTATTATTTTTGTAAAAAATAACTTTTCATATATCTTTGACCTCAAATTTCCTGATCCTGTTATCAATGCTTTTTTTTAACGCTAAAAAAGTTTTTTTTTAAGCTTAATCAAATTTATTATTTTTAATGGAATAATATTTTCTAAAAAATATATACTTATTTCTATTCAGATGTTTTATACTATGTTATCTTAGGTACAGTATTTTATTGTTAATAGATTTTTAAACATAAATATTTTAATGTGACGCTTTCATAAAATGACGTAAAATTCTATAGTGAGTTTTACAGCTAATATGCCTTGGTATCTTATATTTAAGGTTTGAGTATTACTATAATTATATACAAACATATAAGATTTAAAAATGCAAAAAAAAATTGTTGGATACCAAAGCATGAAAAGCACAAAAAAGCGGTTTAGTATCGAAATGTTGGTATAATGTATTTGTCTTATCATAGGTAAGAACAATGCCAAAGGCAATATTTAAATTCTATAAGAGAAAGTTGGGAACTCTATAATTGGATAATAATGTATTAAAAAGATAGAGAGAAATGGTATTTATATTTTTTTTTAAATATACGTTCATAAGATTCCAAGATAATTTATAATTTAATATAGTAATTTTTTCTATCCATCAAATGCTTTAATGCTTTGCTTTCTTATCCAATCATAGAAGTTTCATCACCTTATGGAAATATAACTCCACTTTTGGCACTGAGGTTACCTTTGACAAGACAACTATGATTTGTACTTCTCACAAAATGCCTATTATAATCTTTGATGGTCAGTTTTTTATTTGTGTTTGAGTATTTACTAATTAAAAAAATCCGAGTCTGAATGATGTGCGCATGTCAAGTTACGTAGATTAAAAAAGAATTTCGTAAATGAATAAGTTACATTGCCCATTTATGAATTTCCTCTTAAAACTTAAGTATATATTTTTTATATTATATTGTTCTATATTTAGTTAAGAAACATAAATTTACTATTAAACTAATGAAAAACTAAGATGAAAACAGTTGAAGGATATTTTGGGTCATGAGAGGTCTCGTACTATTGTTAATTCAGAATATTTACCCAAAATAATAGAAGAAAGAGAAAGCCGCAAGGGGGTGCGGGTAGCTCTCTCGTGCTGCGTCTTGTCTGAATTTAATGTCTGCCTCTTCTATTTTATTATCTACATTAGTCGTGTATGTGTTTGCTGGGTGTGTCGTTGCAGGAGTTTCCGGAGTGTCAAGGCTTAGTAGCAGAAGCAACAGCAGCACAGATGATCTCTGGTCGTGGACTGGTCAGTATCCAGCATGCTACCTTGAAACTGCACGAGAACAAGAACTAGCTAAACCAACCAAGCCATTGCTTACCGAGATCGAAACTGCTTCTGCAATCAAGCGCAAGATGAAGCAGAGTTTCTTCGAGAATTATGAGAGTAGACTAAAAAACAATGCTTCTATAGTGGTTAATAATGAAACCGAGTCTAATCCAATTCATACATCGCCAAAATTCGAATCTACTCGTGCTACATTTGATGAGAGCGAGAATAAAGAAAACATGAAAGTCAAGAATTACGAAATCAACAAAAAGCCAGGCGTTAGAAGACAACTTCGAAGAGAAATGGAAACTGAAGTCAATGAGGTTCAGTACTGTAAAAACGCTGGTATGGATTTTGCTGAGAAGGTGAATTTGCCGCTTGAATGCAAAATTACAGAAATCAATATTTGCAATGAATCCCAAAAAGCCAAAGCATTTGATTCTCAAAATGCTACTGTAATGAGTAAAAATACTGATAGTGAATTCATTGAAATGGATAATGTGAACATTGATATATTAAATTCTTCAAATAATCATTCAAACGAACCTTCAAATAATAATAGTGAAATAGAATCTAACTTTAATGCTGTAAATATTAAATGTATCGATATTAATGATAATAGAATTTCTACCATTAACAGTTCTAAAGAAATCCAAAACAGTGATGTAAAACATGATGAAAAGCACGAAGATAATAATATAGATATTGAAGTTCAAAAAGATTGTATTGTTCAAGAATCTAATTGTAAAATGAATGAAGAAATAACAAATTATATTAACGAAATAGAAATGCTGGTTAATAATGAAACTATGGACAAAACTATTGGAGAGGAACTTTTAGAAATTTCGCTGAAAAAAGAAACTTCAGAAGTTCATACTAGTACAATAAATCAAAAAGATATGGAAAAGCTTGATGTATTATTTGATAGTAATATTCTTGATAAACAGTATGAAGGAAAACATGAAATTTTTGAAAACAGCCTGCTTTCAGTTAATGAAAATGATGTCTTCAGTAGTACTGGAAGCTCTTTAAACAGCACCTTAAAAGTGCTTTCAGATAATGAAATCAATATAACGAAGATTAATGATACACAATGTATTTCAGATATTAAAGACGAACTCGCGAAAGTCTATGTCAATGAAATAGAATTTCCTATTTCAAATAACAAACATGAATTGGACAACAATAATGTAGAAAAGTGTTTAGAGAGACCAGAAAAATCTTATAATAAAAATGTAAGATGTGATAATAATACAGACTTAGATTGTAATAATATAAATAATAATGAAATTGTTTATGATAACTATGTGAACCAAATAGAATTTTACGTTTGTAATGATGGCTTGAACGATAAAACTATAGAAGACTGTGCGGAAGATCCTTTATATATTTCGTCCGAGAAAGAATCAGAAAATGTTCTAAACATCAGTGGACATAAAATGGATACAAAAAATATCCATTTGCCTAATTTAATTAGAAATTGTAACAAAGGAGAAAATCAAACAAACAAAGTAGATCATATTACGTACAATCATTCTACACCATTTAGTATTGATTCTGTTGAAAAGAATCCTTTAGACTTGAGTTTGAACATATTTTTAGAAAATAGAAACAATAACGACGTCGTATCAGATCAACCGCTTGATACTACAATGAAGGATGATGAAGATTGGAAAGATGTAGATTACCATAAAAGGAATTTTGATGATAATAGTAATTTCTGGTTATCGATCGATAGCGAAAGTGGTAACTTTCTTGATGATGGCGCTGAACAATCAAATCGATTATCAAGTGTCAGACCAAACAATTTGGATTTCACTTACTCTGAAATTGACAGATGTAGTGAAGCTTTAAGTCCAATATCCGCTAGAGAGAGTTTCTTTAGTGACGAAGATTTGGTGATGAAGCGTATCACTCGAAGAGACAGTATAGCCGACGTTCTCAACACTTTAAATGCCGATATTAGACCTACTAGCCAACTAACTGTGGATTCTATAGCGGATACCGGAAATTCGGCAAAATATAATCTTGATTCACAAAACATGAGTCTTATTTACAGCCTAACTCCCCCAAATGACATTGGCGATTCTAGCAAAAATACCACTATTGCAGAGGATATACTTGAAGATAATGAAGAAGATTATAAAGCTTACGTAAATGATGAAGATGATGACGATGTACTTTGGCTTAATCTCTCTACGACTACCGATAAAAAGGAAGGTGTAAACCTGAACAAAACAACAGAACTTTCTGAAGTTTCGTTTTTCTCTAACATCTCGAATCAAGGATCTGATATTTTAGAATTACCAAGTCACACATATCTCGATCTACAGAAATCTAGTGACGAAATTTTTCATAAAAATATGAGCACATCAGTCAATCAAATTCTTACCGAGTTGAACGATGCCGAATTCTTTGTGAGCGCGGCGAATTTTGTTGATGAATTGATATATGACGTTTCATGCCTGAATTTACCGAGCGACATTAGCAAATACTCAAAGTTAGAATTACATAATTTTATACGAGAAAAAATTTGGGCTTTAAATTTTACCAAGCAGTTAGCTAAGGATTTAGTAGGAAATTTACCGAATCGCAGTGCCGATGTTTCTACAAATTCAAAGGTTAGTAATAATATCGATGAATTAAATACAGTAGAATCATTAGACGAGAGTCTTTATGTTATTCGTGAAATCATTCACCACGTAGTTGATAAGGATAGTTTAGGTAAAAGGGTTTTCAAAAATAAAATAACCGTAACTGATAAAAAAGTTAAAGAATCCATGAATATAGAATTAAAAGGCCTTAAAGAAGATTATGATGCTTCGGATGAAAAAAGTCTAAAATGTTCAACACCAAAATTACTATTATCGCCTAGAAGATCTAGATCTAATAGTCTATCCGAAGATCAAATTGAACCGAATTCTGATAACCAAGATGAAAATATAGTAGCTGTAGAAGAAAACTTAATCGGAAATTCTAAAATCCATCAAAGTTCAGACACGGCCACATCAACAAATTCTTCACCCTCAACTGAATCACAAAATTTTGCAGAACAAGAAATTACCTCAGAGTCGACGGATAATGATACGAAATCCGATTCTAGTAAGGAGAAACAAAGCTACACCTGCGAGACTCTAAAAAATCAATCAGTTTCTTCAAGCGATCAAACGGATTCTAAAATTTCATTAGATTCTCCAAATACGCTAATAAACTTTCAAAATGAAGAGAGTGAGCAACCTTGTACTCCATTCGAATCGACGGATAATGATACTAAATCTGATAATAGTAGGGAAAAACAAACTGATACTAGCGAAAATCTAAATAATCCATCAGTTTCCTCAAACGAACACTTAAATTCTAAATTTTCTTCTGACTCTCCCAATTCTTTGGCTGATAATCAGAACGAAGAATGCGAAGAACCAGTAGAAATAAATGCCAATAAAGTAAGTTTTTGCCTAATTGAGTATACGAGAGAAGGTAATCCAGATTTTGAAAATGAATCGTACGATATTTATGAAAGCAAACCGGACGGCGATGTAGATTCGGATGAGAGTATTAAAGATTTTATACATAATTTCGTGGATAATCAAGAAGAAATCGAAGAAAAAATAGAGCATATGTGGAAATTAAACGAAGCAAAACTTGAAGAGATGTATGCTACAGAGCGCTTAGATGAAATATCTGATATGAAACAAGAACTCATGGCGTGTCAAGAAAAAATAGATCTATTAATTGAAGAAGCTAGAGCAGGTGTCACAACTATCCTATCTGATATACAAGAACAGTCGACATCATTTATATGTAATCACGAAGAACAATTAGAATCTTGTAAACAATTTGAAAAAGTTGACGAATATTGCCCGTGTTGTAATCCAGTCGATCCACTTGCAGCCTTTGATACCGCAAAAAGTCAAACTTTGACCCCAATATCTGAAGATCCTGAATTAGAATCTCTGGAAAATATCGAATCTGTCGAAGCCGTCAATTCATTTGAAACTTTACCACCAATATTTGAAGAGTCGGAAATGAATTCATCTTGCGATGAATCAAAAATGACAGATTTATTTTATTCCTGTCAAAATTCTGTATCCATGAAATCTTGCGATGACCAAATCACTAACTCGACGTACACAGTGTCAACCGAAGAAGACTGTGAGCATGAGAAAACCTATAACGCAGATGACTCTGCAAACAATAACGTTTGTAGATTTGAGTCCATTGCCTCTGAAGAACTAAATTTTAATGATCAAGTCGCTAACAGTATTAATATTTCAGACAATTTCGCTGATGTATCTAGCGCCAGTTCGTCGACTAACGATAATGAAGTTTACACGCTCGAGTGTATGACATACTCGTACGATACGAATGAATTTATAAAAATGGAAATAGCTTGTTCAAACAGTAGTGAGGACACGAGCTTTGTCCACTGTGACGTCCCTTAATCGCTTAAACTTTGTGAATACGTAGACACGTATGAATCTTCAGGCACTATAAATTAAGATATTAAAACGATTGTCCATAAGACTTATTCCGCAGCAGGATTGTGGAAAATAATTTTTAATATTTAAGATGATAGTAGGTTTTACGAAGACGTACGTGTCATACACATATGCGATTAGCCAAAATATAAAACTGAGACTGCAATTAAATTTAGTTTAGAAACGAGAATTGCTTTTGAGGTTTTATATAAATAAGAGACGATAAAAATATTTTATAGCCTGTATTCTTAGTTTAGTAACATTAAGTTAATGAACAGTATTTCAAAGATATATTTCTATTTTTTCTAATATATTAAAAGTTTAACTTTCTGAATTGTTAAATTATTATTACTAATAATAAGAATAATTTTAATGTATAATTTTTCCTTATATTAATTTAAAAAAATTAATATTCGATCGCTTACAATTAAGTTTTTCATTATTGCAATAAAGTTGTCGTGTTACTACGATAAATCAACCTGGTTTTCATTTAGTTTTGAATTGTATCATGCTTATGAAAAAAATCTATTTACTAATTAAACAACTTTCATAAAATATTTTAAAACCTGCTTATAGGTTGCATGTTAGTTATTTAGGTATTCATTTTTAACACATTATTATGCAGCTGTAATAGAGATTTATTATTCCTTTGAAATTGTTTAATATATTAAATAAATTAAATATTACCAAAAAAGACTTGTGAAAAAATTTGATGGGAATATTAAAAATTAATATATTTTTTTGTTAAAAATGCAATATTATAATTATTATGCACATCAAGCTTCTTGCACATAATATTTTAATAGAAGAAAGTTCATTTTTCAAAGATTTTCTGAATTCGTACTTAATTTATTAGTATTAACTTAAAATAACATGGTATGCATAGCTTTTAATAAAAAAAATACATTAATTAAAAATCAGAACTTTCTTCATATTAAAAATTACATCATGGTGTTTGATACGTAATAGAGCATGCTAAATCCCAAGATAACCGATTCATCATAAAAGAAGAAATTTGATCGAATCATTAACTAACAGGTAAGCTTGGTTTCCTTCTTTTAGCACTCACACTAAAGCCTAAAAACGCGAGAAAACACAGTAATACATCAAACTAACACAAGTAAATTGGCTTTAGAATAATTATCAGAAATTTTAATTTTAATATTTTGTTGCAGGAGAAAATACTGTCAATGGCGACCATTCGGATGCGCACCATAGCACATTCTCGCACAGTAGCAAGGAGGTATGGCATCATTTCAATTTTCTCAGTATACATGTCTTTTAAATCAAAGAGTAAACTATACTAAATTAACAAAAAAATAATCTAAAGGTAAACTTTATTTTATCAAGATGTTTTTAAAAATTTTTCTCAAGTCTTACAAATTTCTCATTTAAAATTAGGATTTTAAGATATTTTAATTTTATTTTATGAACAAATTTTTCATTTAAAATATAATTTTATTTTTAGTTCAATTAACAGAATTGATTAATTTCTATTATACAAATTATTTTTAAATTAGAAAAAATTCAGTGTAGTCGACTCTAACTAAGATCAATGATGGGAATTCCATTTGTTGAAACAATCACAGTCATCGCAGTTACCTTAAAGAAGTATTTTATTCAATCATTTGACTAAAATTTCAGTTATTCAATATTGGTATCATAGAAAGCTACTGATTATTCATTAGAAATGCTGTTATATTTGAATAAAGTTAAGCTTTCATGCTGATACGCTGCTTGCATGACACTTTTCATTTTTTTAATTAACAGTGAAGAAGAGTCAACAAACTCACTTTAATATTCTGATTTTCTGAATTATTAAAATTATTACATAAAGAGATAGAATTTTTATTGAAACTAAGTCAAGCATATAATTAAAGACTTTGCAAAAATATAAAAATTACGATGTAAAAAGTGTTATTTGTTGACTCATCTGAATGATGGAGGAGAGCAAACATTTTGCATGTGCATGGAAAGAGGTTTATGGTTACGGTTGGGACCTTCCATGTTAAGGGTTCCATGTCGCAGGATGTGAGCGTTAGCGAGGAATCACCTAAGAAGGAGAAGAAGAAAAAGAAGGGCCTGCGGACGCCGTCCTTCCTCAAGAAGAAGAAGGAGAAGAAGAAGCCAGTCGAGGCGTAGGTAGTTTAAGCTCAGGTACGTATACATGCTCAATCAGCGATCAAATTCTTCACCGGTCCCACATTCAAGAAGGAAAGAAACCAATGAAAAAGTTCTGATTATTCGATTATTGAATTTTTGCTTGTTTATATTGTGGATTGATTTATATAGATAGCAACTACTTAGTGTGTAGAATAGGATGGACCGAATAATCTTTTAATGACTATTAGATATTTATAGTAAGCTAGTTATTTTTGCGATCTTAAAATTTAAATTGAATCGTGTTAAAATATAATTTATAACATTTATGCAATTCATAAGAAAGTTAAAAAAATGAGTTTCAAGTTATATAAATAGATTAATCAGTCCACAATCAGTCCACTCTATTTAGAATCATCAGAGAATTTTGGAATATTTACGTATTCAATTTTATTTTACATCATTGATCATCCATTACCATAAAGAAGAAAGAAACATTCTCTACATATTTTATATAAATAGTTAAAGTTTTGCTTTTTATGCTAGGGATTTTTTTATTTTTTTAGATAGTTATTACTAAGAATAGTTGAATAGAGTGGACCGAACAAATTTGTATATCAATCTTAGATCGTTTATTTAATAAAATTCCATAATTTAATATCGAATATAAAATCAAATTTAGATAAATTTATAACACAATTTGATGTAAAGATAACATAAACTGATGTAATAATTATTAAATTTAATAACTGTCAGTCCACTCTAACTAGTTATCAAAGATCTAAGAATTTTAATTATGATAAACTTAGAAAATATCAAGTTTAGAATAGAGCATTGGCTATGCTATTAATTCGCAGTTTGCATAGGAAATAGAAAAGTTTTATAGTTCGCTTATGAAAGTATTTGATCAAAGGAACTAATTATGATTATAAAATTGATCTTTTCTAGAAATACAAAATTATACTCTTTTGGAATTTCTAATGTTGGGAATGATATTTATATTTTAAAAAAATATTTTAATCTTTACAATATTTACATATATTTTTATATAGTTATACATATATTTTCAAGATGAGGCTTCTATAAAGTAAAATGTCAGCACAAAAGTAATTTTATCATATTTCTATTTTTTAGCCACTGCCACAAAGAAAGAAAGCTTATTTCAAATGAAGAAAGAACAATCAGCAGCAGCCGAAAAGCAGAGCGCTAAAATTGGGAAGTCTGGAAGAAGAGAAACCAAGTTTTAGGAGAGCCGAGAGAGACGTTGGCGATAAATGCGGCATTTTTTCAAAGCTCAAGACTGCCACTTCACAGCGACTACGAACTAGCGATTTTTATGTTTTCATTTCTTCTATCATCGACTAAACTTCTATCTTTAATAGAAAAAGAGATTTAACAAAAACTATGAACTAATGTTAGATATCGTGTAACTATCATTTATTAGATGTCATAATGAGATTTGTAAGAAAAAATGCCGTTAATTGACGCCGTATATACATAACTAAAATCGACAAAGGGGAAAGGCCGATTTCTCAACAGCTTTTTAATCTATTGACGCGAAATAACGATGACGAGGATAACTTTTGTCTCTTTCTTCTCTTCTATTTTTTTCTTTTTCTTCTCCAAAACGGCCTACGAATAAATCGATAAAAGCCCGAAAAATGATGAGCGCCGAGAGGCTTAGGAAGCCGCGATAATCTCGACATGGCGAAGCTCGCAGCGTCAAGCTTCCCAAACGAATCGACTCAATAAAAAGAGATCAATTTGTTAAAAAAAAAAAGGAATACTGATAAAGAAAAAAACAAGGAAAAAATATAAACTGCGCTATGTGTGTCGAAAAAGCAACGGTCGTAGTGACGTTAGTGTAATTCGATCGATTCGGCTTTTGAATGCTTGTGCTTGCAAATTGAAATCGTGAGAGTGCTTTTAACGCGTTTTATCTTCAACCTCTACGTCTATTGTCATTAATTACTCTGCTCTTTCTCGTAACTTCCGTTGCATAGAACGAAGCGCAGGAGAGAGTCCGGCGGTTATAAAGCAAAGAGCCAGTCAGAGAACGCAATTTTTAAGTGAACAGATGATAAATAAGTAAAAGAAAACCGTAACGTAACGATAGGGTAAATGCTGAAGAATAAAACCCATGTGACTTGTCGCTGTTCGTTTATTGACGATATATTTTATTTTTTATTGTTCTGTCGTTTAGCTTTTATCGATATCACTGATATTAAATTAACGACTTAGGGGCGGACGAAGTGCGAATGTACGATGTAAACGTCTTGAACTTTCTTTGTACAGAGAAAAAAATGAAGTAAATGATTTATTAATAAGTGCGCGGGTGGAATTTACGCTCTTCCTCCCTTAAAAAAATTTTATTCGCTGCGAGTGCCTTTCGTTTTAAATCGCGATCGATCGAAAGATCGTAAAAAATTTGTGTTGTTGACAGGTATTTTATTAATTTTTTAGATTTTGAGATTGTTTTTTCGCAATAAAACGGGGCTTTTCGTTTTAAAATTCGACTGCTGCAATGAATTTGTATTATATATGAAATGAATTTTATGGATCGTCGTTGAAAATTGTTTTTATATAAAGCCTTGAATTAATTTTATTTCAATGTCTTTTTAATTAGTCCTCCAAGGGAGAATATTTTATAATAAGCTAATGAAAGGCACTTGAAATGCGTGTCATTTTTCTCGTTGCATGTTTGCACGCCAATCAATTAAAGAGAAAAAATATATATAAATCGTGAGAAATTGGAGAATAAATAAAAATACATACGTGCGAAAAAATGTATACACAGACACACCATGAGCGACAAAACATATTGTATGTACACAAAACACAAAGCGAAAAGAAAATTATGAACCCTATGGAGTACTATCATACATAACGATAATGATTGTATTATTGAGCGATATGATAATTGCAGTTTATCATTGTAATAGTTAATATATATATATTATAATATAAAATTAATATTATTAAAATATAGGGATAAAGTACTTTATTCGACGATCCTACTCGTTATATCACTTTTCACAATTTTAACAATTTCGCTTCGTGAATGAGAGACATTGTGCAAATTTAGGACTTTCAAATGAAAAAAAAAAAATTATTACAATATATTGTTAGTAAAGTACTTTATTTATCAGAAACTCAAATTGTTTGATTTTATTGTCTCTTCGTAATTCCCAACAATTAAAATTTAACCTAATTTAAAATCAAATTTTTTTCGATTAAATCCTATACCTACAAATTGTCTTTAATTAGTATCCTAAATTTTCAAGTAATAAAACTCATACTTAATATTTAAAAAAGTTTTAATTCGTTTATTTCATAGTATAATATTTGATTTTGATTTGCAATAGTGTAATCAAATTTTTAAACGTTTATTTTATTTATATTCAATACTTAATTTTCAGAAAATTATTTTATGCTACTCTAATTTTAACATTCTATCTTTGAGATGATTTTAAATATTTAACAAGCCAATTTTGCACCTGTTATTTGCCAGTCAAGCTATTAATATTTCTTTCACATTTTTTGTAATAAAATTTCAAATTACTGCACAATTTTTTAAATTATGGCAGTTAAAATATAACAACTTCTAAAAACATAATATAGTTGAGTTACTAATAATAATTATTTAATAGTGTGAGTTGATTTTATTGATTTCCTTCAGACAGTTTGACAAGTTGCTTAAGAAAATTTTTACTATTTTATCTTGATGCTGTACTAACACAATATCATTTTTATGCATAAAAAATATGTTTGAGTTGTATTATTATTATTAGAGTATTATTTGTATGATTTGATGCAGCTTAGAATATTGAACATATATACATATATATATATATATATATATATATATATATATATATATATATATACACACAATTTTAAATTCATCACTCAAAATTCAATCGGTTTAGGGTTCATGGGCTTAGAGTTTGTGGGTTCTGGGTTCATAGGTTTAGGGTTTATGAGTTTAGGGTTTAGGGCTTATAGGTTTAGGGTGTATGGGTTTAAGGTTATGGGTTTAGTGTTTATCGGTTTAGGGTTTATGGGTTTAGGGTTTATGGGTTTAGGGTTTATGGGTTTAGTGTTTATCGGTTTAGGGTTTATGGGTTTAGGGTTTGTGAGTTATGGGTTCATAGGTTTAGGGTTTATGAGTTTTGGGTCTAGGGCTAATTGGTTTAGGGTTTATGGGTTTAGTATTCATGGGTTTAGGGTTTAGGGTTTATGAGTTGAAGGGTTATGGGTTTATGGTTCAGGGTTTATGGTTTAAAGGTTTATAGGTTTAGGATTTATGGGTTTAGGGTATAGGGTTTATAGGTTGAAAGTTTATTGGTTTAAGGTTTATGGGTTTAGGGTTCATAGGTTTAGGGTTTATGAGTTTAGGGTTTAGGGTTTCTAGCTTGAAGATTTAGCGGTTTAGGGTTTATGAGTTGAAGGTTTATAGGTTTAAGGTTTATGGGTTTAGGGTTTATGGGTTTAGAGTTTGTGGGTTTTG
>JAPYZB010000945.1:0-17656 GCA_030522745.1 Eupelmus kiefferi | reverse complement strand
AGGGACGATGGTTTGAGATACTGCGCTTAATAGTTTTGAATAAAATTTTCATGGAGCACGTTAGGACGGGAAATAAGAACTTGTATGCATTTGCGCAATGGTACGGATTTTCTTTTACATGTTCTGAGAATTAAGTTTTACTGTTCTTCTGAATGCTGTTATAAAAGGATCTTGATTCTTTAAACATGTGTTATACTTTAAATTCTTAAATAATTGAACGAAATTGTAAAGTCAAATTCAATTCAGATTGTATAAGCATCTTCTCCGAAAAGAGCTAAGACTATCATTTGATCTTGAGGAAAAAGCGGCTTTTATACAATTATAATACACTCTATTACAATAACTTTAAGCAAACAAACAATCATTCAAAAATCTTCGCCATCATTAACCATAAATATCAATTCATTACAAACTAGTGCACCAGTCCGCACGAGCCATGAAAACAGCCGCGCAAACAAACCGCATAAACCTTCACTCGCACTAATAAGAATTAAGTCTCTCGCCAGCTTAACCGCTATTCCCGCTTGCTCCGCACATTCCTTATCTCACCAGCGCTCTCCAGCTCACGTTTTTTCCCCCACCACCATCCCCATACCTTCCGTTTCAATTGACGAGTGGACGCTCAAGTAGCGGGGCCGGCCAGCCCCTCAAAAGTATTACCCGGGCAAACATAAAACGACACTTCGCCACGGAAATTCACTCGAGCAGAGTGGAGGCGCCGCGTGGCGAGCTATTCGCTGATTGGAAAACAAACACCGAGTTATGACGCCGCGAGGAGGCTAACTCCGACGGCAAGTTATATGTGTCTGTGTGTGTGTACACGGCGCGTTAAACTTTCACAATCTTTTTAATTGTATTAGCTGGTCCGTGCGAGAGAAGAAAGCGCGCTGGAAGAGTTCGGCTCTTGTCGAGCAGCCAACTTTGCTTTTATTTGTGCGAACGAGGACGAGGAGATAGAGAGAGGGAGATGGAGCACTTTTCTTCCGACTTGAGCGCGTTTTGCTTATATCAATCGCGGAGTTTTCAATGTGGCTCTTAAGCTTTTTAGCTGGATTCCGATTCTTCTTTTTAATTGAGATTGACATTTTTACGCTTTTGGCAATCGTATTGAAAATAACAAAGTTTCTATTATTCTGATCCTATTTTCTTGTAGTTGCAGCAGTTTTTTAGCGAACAAAATAACTGATTAATACAATTTTTATATTCTACTAAAAGAAAAGTGGCTCTTGTCCAATAAACAGGAAGTACAAACAAAAACCATTACAGAAAAAAATCTCATCAATAAATCTTAATTCCTCTCCGCGTATCCGCACACACGCACGACCATACATCCTCTTCCTCTCTCTCTCCTTTCGCAAACCAACCCCCGAAAAAGCTCTCTAGCAACTGATGAAGATGCATATCGGCGACGATGTAAGGGAGAGCTCAGCCTGCCGGAAAAACGCTGTATACAAGTGCTCGTGCCGAGGGTCCCGACTGCCGCAGCAATTCGTCCAACAAATTTACCGTATTATGAGGGATTTCGTTTCGTTGTCCGCTGCTCGTCCGGCCTTTCTCTCTCTCTCTCACCGCTGGGAATAGACCTTTCTCCTCTTTGCTTTGCGCGCGGCTAGCATTATATTTTCATAAGATTTGTACACACCGCCTCGACTCCCTCTCTCACTCCCGCACAAAATCACTGATGAGATTAACGCGAATTATAATTTCATGCGGCGTCGAGACTATACCATCTGAATCCTTCTCCGTAATTCGTAGTTAGCTCTGCGCGCATCCCGCGGTTTGTTTTACGTCAACTCGATTGCGCTGTTCGGTCGTTGAAGTATTTACTCAGCGATTAATGACGGCGATAAAGAGCGTTTCGCGTGCTATTCTTATTCGACGCTAAGCGCGCCCAGTACGTCAAGTTAATACCGAGAGATTAACAAAACAAGTGTACTTTTTCCTCAAAACGATACATCGGTTAAATAAAACAGCAGCGCGAGGCATCCCAGCAGCAATTACCGTTACACGAAATCCACGCGTATATATTTCACAAACAAATAAACGGGAAGCGCCGCGGGCCGCGGCAGCCCATAGGCCAACGAAAACACTGCACTCGTATAATATCCGAAAAGGGCATTCTCGCTGTAAGCCCACGCTATACTCGTTCTCCGATTTTGATTAATCGCGCTCTCTCCCGCGCCCGAGTGTTTTACGACGCCCCAAGGGCCTGGCGAAAAACTCGCGCGGAACACATCCCCTCCCGAAATCACAACTTAATACGCGCCCCCCGTAAGCGCGTGTATATATCTGTATACAAGCAGCGCGCGCTCTTAACGACGAGCCTACAAATTTCGGGCGAGGGGAGGGTAGGAGGCGCGCGCGCGCCAGACACGTTTCGCCGATGATGCATCGCTTGGCAATTACCACTCGAGTTCTCCTCGGCGCCTTGTCTCTTCTATCTCGAGACTTTTCTTCTGTCGCGTCCCCCCCTCGGAAGGAGTTTCCGGCAAGTTGGGCGAAGCCAAGCAGGAGAGTGTCGCCCGCTGACGTAGACGCTCCTGTATAGTCGGACGTTAACGACGTTCTTATTAGTTCGAGGAGGATTTTCCCGGGCGAAACTATGCCGTTGAATGATTTAGGTGGCGGGTTAGGGGGAATAAATGAATTTGCGATGTTTGCGAGGACGCCTCGGTGCGCGCGCTGCCTGGGAATGGAAATGTAAATGTTTGTCTTGTTTCGTTGTGAATTTCCGTTGGCTCTGGATTTTGAGGGTTTTTGTCTTTTTCGTTGCTCTCGGTGACTCGGTGACGCGATTTTACGTTTCGTAACAAATAAAATTATTTTAAAATATTTTATAGAATGTTTTTATTTCGCTTTTGTGCTTTATTGCGCTGCCGCAGCTAAGGAAAGCAATTTACTTTTTTATTCTATTAGTACTTTTATCGGAAAACGGTAAATTTGAAAGGACGAGAAAAAATATTGTAAAATCGTATAAAGCTCGACTAAAGAGAGCAATAGTGATTTTATTTGTGCATACAAATCAAAAAATTTCTCGTGAAATTTCTAATAAAAGTTTCGTTTGAAATAACTTTCAATTCAAACTAACTTTAATATGTACTATAATAACGTAATCATTTGACTGATCGATCGGTGATATAATGAAATTGTAACTGATTTTGTACATTTTTTGGCTTTAGTGCAAATAAAAAACTATCACTCACTCACTCAAAAAACGTCCTTATACGAAAGTCAAATTATCTATATGTAGCCGGCCCACACGCTTAGTTATACTACTTCAAAGCTAACCTCTTGCAGTTTGAGCACACGATTAAGGTGTGCGTCTAGTAACGCACCTGTATATTCCGTCGACACCTGTAGCACATCGAACGTCTACATACGCATATATATAAATATATATGTATAAATATATATACATCTTCTCTCATTCTCTCAATACGCTAGGCAGCGGCGGCCGCAAGGCTACATATATATACGTAGGTGGCGCGCCCGGGGGTAGATCGCGAGACGAGCGAGAAAAGACAGGGTGGGGAACCGAGAGATATAATAAATTGCGACCACGCGCACAGCGCTCCAGAGAGAAACAACAGGATAATGGGAGAATCGGAGGATTATACGCGGGCGAGCGCGAAAGAGCCATTCTTATACCTTTCTCGATCTCATATTTTTTATGGCCCGAGAGAGAGAGAGAGAGAGAGAGAGAGAGAGAGAGAGAGAGCGAGATGCGAAGCCTCTTTTTCATGCTGCCACCGCCTGCCTAACCGCTCTCTCTTTTCGTTTATATATATATTTCCTACCCCGCCCCTGGATCGTATTACGCGACGTTAGTTCACGCATGTATGGAATACGTATCGCGCGCCTACAAATACGCGTATTTGCTGCATTTGCGTGACTGCCTTTTTCATTAAAGGGAACTTTTCTTTTGATAGAGTTTCTTTTAACGCTTTCTTTGATTGATGAGCTACTAAATGGTTTTTTTTTAGATTTAGTAAAAAACGTTTTTATTTTTATTATATTATATGATTATATAGTATGAATTCAAATTACCGAGAAACAATAAATAGATCTAGATTTATTTGGTTCGCAGAGAAGATATTATTAGTTTTTAGAGTGAATTAAAACTATGAATTGAAACTGAATATAAAAATCGTGCAAATAAAATTCCTGTTTTGATTCGTAGAAATACTTCAAATAATTGGAAAATTAATAAAAAGCATTTCTATTATTGGAATGAATAACAAAGTGTGATTCAATGAAACAATGGATCCGTGCTTTTTGAAAATAGATCTTTTTTTAAAAGGAGATATGCGAGATTATTTATTAAAACATTCTAAAATTTACTAGGAAATGAATGTAAACTGTACAGACAGCTAAAAATACTACAATCACAAAATACAAACATCAAATACCGAATTCAAAACTTATACAAAACTAAAAACAAAAAAAAATTCATATTCACCATTATCGTATGAAGGCTGCTTCTAATACACCTAATAATCTACACAATCCCTGTTACTCCCGAACATCCACATCAAATCAAACACACCACTCAAATCACAAACGATCCCCGCCTCGCTCTCCAGCAGTCAGCATTTTTCCGTCCGCTCGCGCTTTCGTTATTTATTAAGTGAACCGGCTGTACACGTCGAACCGAAATAAAAAGCTCTCCGCGATAGTCGCGACAGAACCCGAGATTTCCCATATCTATTTTTAAACGTGACACAGCCAACTCCATACCGATCACATAGAGAGCCGCATCCTCCCAAAATCATGCAGCGACTATAAAGCACGCGCGAATGCCCCCGTGCGGGTATATAAAGAGATGTGCTGCGGCAGACGAGAAAGCCTAGCGTGTGTATCGGAGTGCCCGCAACATACGCCGAAAACAGAGCAACAAATCATAGAGCCGAGCGTTCATATAAAGGCCGCAGTCGGGATAATAGACGGGGCGCGTGCAGCCGATACACGCGCGCAGGGAGAGATCGTAACGCGCCGGACAGCGGAACGGATGGACTCTGGTTGGATGCTCTGTGTGTGTGTGTGCGGGTGTCTCTGAGGACTCGTCGTTTTCCAACGCTCGCTCGCCCACCCCCGCGGGACGAGATTCGATTACGAAACGTCATCCGCGTCTCTACCGCTGCTCTCTTTCGTTCGATCCTATAGTTTTTCCCGTCGGTCGACGTTCCGAGCGTGGATAGTCTGGAGCTGGAGTCTTTCGGTTGTATGATGGGTTGCGGATGGAGACGCGGTTGGGTAAAGTGCTGGTAGAGAGTTGTAGAGCTTGGTGAATGGGTTTATTTTATTTTATGAGAGATTTTATGTAGAACGAGATTTTTGGGTGCCTTACTCACAGTTCGCTGGTGTTTAATAAAGGCTTAACAAATGGTGGTGCTTACCTGGAACAGAAAAAAGTTTATTTGATAAGTAAAAGTTATTTTTAACATTTATTTATGTAAATATTAAGAAAGTATTGAAGTGTATATATACCGCAATTAATGGTGAAACATGAAAAAAATAGAAAACAAATTATTGATTTGTGAAAACCTATCCCTTTGAATTACTTAAAATTTCAGGATATGATTTTATTCGGTGAATAAATGCATATGTATTTTTTTATTTTTTGTACTATTAAGTTACGAGTTTTATGCCCTTTCAAAGGTAGGTAATCAATTTTGGATTTTCAAGAATTAATAGCTTTTTTCTTTTTCGATCTTTCCATTTCATCTTTTTATTAATTCAATGTTGTCGCGTACATGTGATACTCTTTCAATTCTATGATTTTGTTTTACTAAAAAATACATGTGACATTACATTCTCTTATCAAAGTGAAAAACGAGCCCTCTACAGAAGACTTATTTTTAAAGTACATATGTACTTATATACATATTTAAAATGATTCGAAGAGATAGTGCAGTCGGCATAATTTGACATGGAATCAATCTATTTTACTATTTTCGTTTTCTATTATTTCCAAAATACATACGTGCAACATATGCATATTGAATTCAGCCCGCATTAAATCGTACGATTTCCGGCAGCAATAGAAACGTTAATTTGATGCGTTTGATTAATACGTTTGATTGATTCCACTTGAATCGTAGTTAGCCACGTAATAATGTTTAATCTCGAAGAATAAATGATCCAATGCTCCGGCCACTAAACGTGATTTATTGTACCTTCGCGCAAAGACTTGATTAATTACCCAGAGAAAGCCATAATTGCAAATATCTGTTGTGACTGGCCGTTTAACTCTAATCCGCTCAGCCCGCGAAGATAAATCGATTTTTATCCATCAAAGCCGCACTTCATTTGGCCAATAAGCCCTCAAAAGCAGCCCAGCCCCGATAACAAGCTCAGCCCCCGGGACACGTAGAAACACCATAAACACAGGGCCTCGCTTACAGATCATCCCCTAATGCCGCGTCGCATTTGGGACAACGCCGAGCCGACAAACGGCCCCGCGCTCTCGCGAATTCATCACGAATCTGGATCAGCCGCAGCGCCAGAGGGCTATATTCTAGCGGCGGCAATACGGCGCGCACTTTGACTCAGCGTTGCAGAACCGCGCGGGCGAGGAAACCGTTATGCACGAGAGTCCAGATGCTACCAGTTCGCACGGCCAATTGCTCGTGAAGGCAGCGGAGATATAGTGCGTCCAACGGCACCAGCGCCTCATCGATGCGAGGAACAGAGAGAGAGAGAGAGAAGCGGTTATAGGTCCGTGTCGTTCGTCGGATGATTAATCGTTTAATTAGCGGCAGTGTTATATGTCGCGCTCCATAGTCACCTCTCTCATATCCCTCGCTGCGTGCGTCATCTCTCTCTCCTCCCTTCGCACGCTTTGATGCAAACTCTATCTCTCTCGCTCGCTCTGTGTATGTGTGTGGGTGGCTGCCTTCGCCGCAAATATACAGCATACTCGCTCGCGCCAACTATTAATCGCGCGCAGCGGAACTTGGCTGCTGCTGCTGCCGCTCGCGAAGTTTCGGGCCGAGGCAAGTTTGAAGGATCGAACCTCAGGGACCGGATGGGGGGGGGAGGCGGGAGGGCGAATCAAACCACGAAAGAGCTGACGACGACGAAGAGATGCGCGGAGAAGCTGAGGCGGTTCGACCGATAATTGCGAATTTGCCGTGGCTCGGAGCTACGAAGCGAGCGCGCAGTTTTCTTGGATGTACGTATAATCGCGAGCGGCGCGCTGCTGGCTTGTAAGATACGGAGGGAGAAGTTTCGGGGGATGGATGTGTGTCGAAGTTTCGAGTTGAGCCACGATGCAAGATGCACGAGCGCAAGCTAAAGCAGCCGCTCGTGTTTGTATTTTACGGGTTTGTTAGGGAACTCGGCGAGTGTTATTCGAGAGCGGCTTACGTAATTTCGACGATAGACGACTGGATTCGGGATTTTTTTCGACGTGTTTTATTGAATGAGCGAATTAACGATGTAGTGAATAAAGGGTGGTGATATTTTGTTTTTTTGGGCGTTGTACTTTTGTGGTACGGGGGAAATAGTAATAATAGAAAAATTTATATAATAGTGTCAAAGATTTTTCCATGTGTCAGCAATTTTTGAATAGATAAATAATTTCAGCTTGATCTCCAAGTCTGTAAACCTTATGAGAATTTTTTTTCACTTTTTCAACTTTTATTTTCATTATAACTGACGTGATACAAGAGCGCACTAGAAAAAGAAACTAGTTTTAAAATTCTGTTTCTCTAAAATTAGGTCGACTTTAATAGCCACCCTGCGATAAAATTTATTTGTTAAAAACAAAAATGTTATTACTTTTATAAATACTTTTCATTAAATATTATTTAAAAAGTTTTAATGATAATTTGTGCTAATATTTATTTTATTTTATAATGAAAAGAATACGAGTGAATTGCCAAATGGAAAAAAGCCGGTGCGTTTTAGTCAGAACGGCTAAATTGAAAAAATGAGAAGAGGAAAATATTAACGAGGAACTTTTAAATAGAATGCAATAAATCAAATTGTATTGCATAATTGCGAGAACAATTAATTTATCGAAATGCACATAATGCACACTCGAATAACCCGGGGCAGAAAAAGAAATCAACGAAATATGTATCTTGATGAAGCGGCTCGTCCAATATATGATAACGGTTTCGTTTCAAATGAAATTATCAATCTGTTCCTGCGCCGCATTCAATTGCGTATTATTCTTTAATTAAAAAACTATTTTCCATCATAAAAATACGAGCGCGCGAGCGAGCGGAAATGAGAGGGCAAGCAGGCAATTAAAACTGCAGATCACGCGCCGCGTCAATCGAAATTTTAGTTTGCCGGCTTTAATTCGAACGCAGGCAGAAAAAAATGCATATTTCCCATTTCCCTCGGTCTATATACGTATACCCATATATATAGTTATATATAGGTGCATCTGCGTATCTGTATATGTATGCATGCACGTGTGCATATATATACGTATGGATGTGTATGCGTACGTATATACCTACGACCTCTGATTTTCGACGACCAGCCGCGTGTGGGCAAAAATTTCCATTCGCGCGGCTATTGTGCCAGGCCGCAATCATCATTATACAGCGCGGGCTACGCTCTTGTTTCGTGATTTTCTGCTGCGCACACCCCCGTCCGTCCCTCCGATTAATAATCCGTGGGGCGCCGGTGCGGTGGTCGCGCGCAATCGCTTTAATTAATATTTATCATTCGGCCGGCCTGCTGCGCGCTGGAGAAAATGAGTGTGCGCGTCATTTGGCCTGTCTTCAATAATGAGTGGAACTGCTTGAAGTGACGTGTCTTTTTGCGAATTTTGCATAAGCCTTTACTTATTAATTAAAACTGTACGTGCTTTGATGTGTTATTAATATAAAATTTTGGTATAATTATTTTAACGAACTTTTTTTCATTATATTTTTAAACGTAATTATTTTAATACACTATTTTCCTTAAAAATCAGTTAAGCTGAATGACATAAATTGCATACTAAATATTGAATTTCCGCAGCGCTGATGAGACAATTTTCATATGACAATATTTTATTAAGAAAGACCGGCATGACCTTCGAAAATTATGCAGAAAAGTGCTTCATTAAACCGAGTAAAAATAAGTAGCCATTTGCCTAATACCGCTTTTAATTTAAAATTATAAACAGCGTAATAAGTGCTCTCTGAAAATTATTTTCGCACACGTGTTAGCACCGAGCGTTTAATACGTCGTTACTACAAAGAGGAAAAGAATGGGGGGTGGGAGGCCGAGCTTCAGAAAGAATAGACGGACGAGGAGAAAAGCGCGCTCCCCAATTCAAAATCCCACTCGCGAAAATTGCTAATATATTTTTCATCATCGTGAGCCGGTCCCAAAGGATTGGGGTAGCGGAAGCGTCGCGGCAGCCAAGAGAGACAAAGACAGAGCGAAAAAGCTTCGTCACAGCGCGCGTTTCCGCGTGAGCTGCAGTTTCGTAGAGGGGAGAGAGAGAGAGAGGCGAGCGATCCAGTAGATCAAAGTCAAAGGGAAAGTTGAACGCGCGCGACCTCGGCTCTTTCGGAATTTTTAATTAATATCTTTTTTATCCACGAGACCGGAGAGAAAGAATAAAACCGTTTGTCCCGGAAAAAAATAATCAGCAAGGCGGACGTGCGCGGGTTTTGCGGCTTTTTTTTTGTTGAGCATCGGGAGTTGAAGAATTTGTAATACTTTTTTAAGCCGCTCGAAGATTATGAATTGTTGCTGCTGTTTCTTCTCTGCGTATATCGGATTATTGTTTCCCGATTGGACTTTCAAAGCGATTTAACACGCGTTTCAACAGATTAGTTTTTGTGCAAACTTATTATTTCGGAAAAAGCTTTGATGTTTCGCGCGAGAAGCCGATCGCGCTTTTTTTGAATTCACGGGCATTGGCTTTGTCCGTTATTTCGAAATTGATGCTTTTTATTGACAAGATAAAGTTATGGCTGATGGAATTGGTATCTTTGAGCGGCTATACAACCGACGTCAATTGCAGTTTCGGATAAATTTAAAAGGAATGTATTTCTGTCCGATAGATTTTGCAAATTATTCAATAATCTTTCATTTTATCTACTATTCTTGAAAAGAATGAAGGATTAAATTAACAGCACCACTGTCTTTTTCGAAAATTTGCTGTTCTCGCTTGCCTCTTCAGTTACATGTTTTACTAAATGAAAACGTAAAAATTTTCTACTATTCATTTATAAACTTTAACTCTTTCGAAAAAGGTTAAGACAGAAAATATACAGAGAAAAAGCTTTTAATCCAGGTCAAATCGTAAAAGTTTTTTTCCTGCAGCAGTCGCGCTAGGATCTTTAGCAAAGCGCGCGCGCGGGTGCATAAAGAGAGAGAAAGAGAGAGAAAGAAAACGTGTGAGAGAGAGAGAGAGAGAGAGAGAGAGAGAGAGAGAGACCACGCAAGCCCCGAACGGAAAAAAAGGGCGGATTCCGCAAAAAAGCGCCTCGGCAAGCGGAATAAATACGGGTAAAAGAGAAAGAGCGAGATAGAATGGAAAAAAGTAAAAAAAAGGAACGATGACGCGAACTAAAAACATGAAAAAGTACGAACTGCGCGCTGCAATTCACAGCTACCTGCAGCGGCGGCGTCGGCGGTGGCGGTCCTCGTTACCGGCAATTTATATCGACGGTACAAGCCGAACTAATTCCGGTAACAACCGCTCCAGGGGCCAGAGAGCGGATCGAATGAGCCTCGCTCTCTTGCGCTCTCTAGCCCATCGGGACCTTTGGCTCTCTCGTTCGCGCGCGCGCTCTCGTGTTCTCCGCTCGAAACATAACGAATACCTGCCTGGATCCTGGTTTTTTATGCCCCACCTCACTCCAATCTAGCGCGAGCCGTCGAACATTGTCCAATTTTCATATTTTATTGAATTGCATTCGAGCGCGGGTTCGACTTTCGGTTGGCTTTGCTTCCACGAGTCACGACGGTGCTTAATGAAAAAGAGAACGACTTTTTTGCAATTGATTTTTTTTCCCTTTTTTTTTAATAATGAAGAAGGCGAGTAAATCAACTTGGTTAATATGATCGGTTTATTGGTTATTTTTTCGACTTTTAGAAACTTTTTGCGTAATTGGGTTGATGAATTTACGATAGATCTGTAAATGGAAAGTTGGCATTTAACGGAATAATTATTCTATTAACGCTGAGTTACGTGAAATTAGAAAACGTAGTTTGAAAAGTAAATCATTTTTCTACAATAAGCACTATTCTTTCAAGCAATTTCTTCAAAAACGTGTTGCTGGAAATTTTCCAGGTCACTAATTCAAATGTAAGGGGAAATCGGAATTCGAAATGACGGTTTAAAAGGCAAAAACTTAAAACTACTAAAAAGCCATGCTGTTCCAGACACGCGGTTTAAAATCTTAAATTTTAGGGTAAATTAATCCTTAATCCTAAGAAAAGAAAATTCAATAAAATTATTAAACCAATTAAAACTATATTTATTCCCTATCTCAAATTAAAAGCTCGAATACCCTGAAAAAAAATTCTGCAACCACCTAAGAAAAAATGCCGCCAAGCCTCAGAAACTCAAATCCCAAGCAAGCCGAAAATTCACTCGCACTCGAGCCGCTATCATCAGCGCTCGATAAATCCACTTCCTTCCACTTAGTTCTGCAGCCGCTAAGAACCAGAGCGACTCTTAGCATCCGTTATCAGAAGCTCGTGCCCCACTCCACACTCTGCGGGCATTCATTAATTAAAGCTCAGCGCACGTACACAAAGCGCGACAAGAAACATCCTCCCTCTCGGCGTTCGGCTCTCTTTCGCTGGTTATCACGAGGTTCGCGCACCAGTGCGCATCGAATTAGCATCGCGAGACTCTGTCTCTCTCGCTCTAGGAACATCATCCAGCTCGTTGTTGTCGTAAAGTTCAAGTCCCCAGCGTAAAGGTGGGCGGAGCCACTTATAAATTTGAGATAAGCCCCGCACGTAAAGAGGAGAGCGCGCCTGGGCCTGGGCGCGCTCTCTTGCCTCCTCGTACGTGTGCTGACGCAGCAGATTAGCCTTGCCGAGAGGCTAGACTATCCTCTAATAGACTACCCGCAGAATCTGCGAGCGAGCCCCTCGCGGTCTTCCCTGCGCGTTACTTCTCGAGAATTTGGGCTTTTGTATTTTAATTAAATTTTTCTTGCCTAAGCTATTTATTCGACGCGCGCAAGCGCGCATGCACCTTGCCGCAGCGACTTTTTAATAAAGTGCCTCCAGCGCCGCGAGCGCGTATAATATCGTATCATCGTCGAAATATGCAAGAGAGTTTAATAAGAGTCAAGGAAAAAGCGCGCATTATGCTGTACTTGTACTCGCGGGTATGACAAGAAAAAAAGGAGACGAGACTTTTTTTGTAGAAAAAGTCCGGCGTTTGCTTTCGTTTTTTATACGTTCACTTTTTTCTTTGTTTCGGGTCGCGGCGGCGATGCCAGCGACATCAGCGAAATTTTTATATAATATTGCGAAGGGAATATTCATACAGGGGTGCGTGTGGTCCAGTACCGGTGCAGGTAAAAGTTTTCATAGGGTGTTTTCATTCTGCGCCGGGAGGGAAAGTTTCGGCATTAAAGCGTTGGGAATAAATTAGTATTTGGTATTCTAACGATTAAGCGATAATGTGCTCTGATGGAATTAATAGGTTGACGAAATTTCGCATCCTTGATCTTCCATTATGTAATATTTTCCTCGCGACCAGTAAAATGTTGATATTAATATCGTTACTTATAATTAACAAAAGTGAACTTGCCTCAATATAATAAAGATATTAGATCAATATTACAAAGATATTCTATCAACATTACAAAGATATTACGTCAATATTACATTGATATTAAGAAAATACTATAAAATGTTTTTAATTAATTTTATTTCACATTTATTTTAGATAACTATTTGTTTGAATAAAATAAATTTTAAAAATGTAATAACATAAAATTATCCAGTCCTAAAAGAAGATTATGGAAATCAAAAACAACATACATAAGGTATAAGAATCTACTCAATAATAAAATAACATCCCTTCACCTTTACAGAGCTATGTAATCCTAAAGGTAAACAATTTCCAAGCGTCTTTCAACAAAACCGATTGTAAGCCTTTCTCCGAAGGCATAAAATACTCGCAGCGCACGGTGGGTGGCAAGGTACACACAGGTAGGGGAATTAATAGCCGACGACACAAATTGGATATGAGGCCTGCAGCACCGACGCTGCTGCTGCTGCGGAACGACTACGTGATTACGGGTTAATCAGAATTAATTAAGTGCCGTGGCATGCACGTCACTACTTCGTTACAGTGACGTGTCAAGTGCCACCCTGCTTCCGGTCTCTCTCTCTCACTCTCTCGCTTTCTACCTCCAGCTAGGGTATCGGCCTACTACCCCTCTTCACGCGTACGCGATCCTAATGAATGATATGCGCTTGCACGCTTTCTGCGCTTCGAGCCTTTCTGGTCCGCGGAGTAAGTGTATACCGGCGCATGAATAGATGTAAGAGAAAGAGCGGACGAGCTTACCCGGATAAAGAGCGTGAGAAGAGCGCTTCAGGGGAGGAAAGTAGCGCGCGTCGGTGTGGAGCGGGGAGAGGAGCTTTTTCCTGCTCGAACGTGGCTTTGTGCAAATGATATTTTTATTTTGGGACGGTTGGTGTGGAAAACTTGCAGGTTTGCGAGCTTTGGGTTTTGAAATAGTGAATTAACCGTCTTGGCAATTGTGTCGATATTTATGTTAATCGAATCAATTTGCTGCTGAATTTGTTAATTAATAAGAAATATTTGAATAGAAGGTATATATATATATATATTGTGTATTTTGAAATGTTTGATTGTCAATTGACTTTATAATATATAAGGATTTAATGGATGTTCAATCTCAATTTCATGTTCAACATCAAGAACAACATCAATCTCAATGTGGAAGATACTCGCGCTGCATAGCTAAGATTCTCTGCTGATGACCTAGATCTACTTCGACGTCAAGATAACAAGGAAGTTAGAATTGAATCAGTTAGTTTCAAAGTAAAAAAATACGAATTAATCCAACAACGACTGATGCTCGATGGAAACGTCAAGATTATTCCCAGCTAAATCATTTTCATAAATATACAAAAGTTCTCCGAACAATTCTCCTCCACATTCTCCTCTGCTACTCCAATTGATAACGTCACAGAGTCGAAAAATCTCCAAAAAGTTTACTCTAGCCTCCTCGTGACATTTTCCAGCCTCGGCACGAAATGATATTTACATCCGCATTATCCCGGCGCAATGCAGCGCATTAATTTATGAAAGTACACCGGTATAAAACGCGTCTGTCACTCTATTGCGCGGGCGTATCTCCCGTCGCATTTTATTATTTTCCCTCTCGCTCCATAACGTCACATCTACAATTTAATGCTCGCCAGCAATGCGCAATAACACGCCGGCAGTGCCGCTCTCTTTTTATCGCGACGAGTAGCGAGCCCCCATAATTAAATACAAACGCATTAAGCACTTTGAAATACATTCGTACACGTCATAACGAGAAATCTCGCATCGCGGTGTCTCCCTTCTCTATCCGGCTGCACGCGCGCGCGTGCTCGTCCAAATATTTACAGCCTCATTCAAAATGCATGAAAACGCTCGTTCGGCCAATTTGGCCGGGAACTACGATGTTACTGTTCGGCGCGGAACTTTATTAAAACGGATGTGAGTCGTGCCAATTGTAGTGGCGCTCGATATGCAAATGCATCGATGGGCCTGAAGTGCTACAATCGCCGATGTAAAATCAGAAATCCCAGCCCGTAGTCCGCGAATAGTCCGTAATGAAGCCTTTTATAAAATATTTGCAGAAAGTCACTCAAACTGCGAGAGAGAGATCAAAATTACAACATAGCTGTGTCGCTTCCTTTTTAACATTTCGCGGATAAAAGCCTGCTTAAAATACAAATGCAGTTGCAGCCAAATGGATGTAAAATAAAAAATTCCTCGTTACTTCATCCATCCCCTTCCCAAATCAAGCGTATAACCAGCTATCTCTCCTCGCCTCTTAAACTATTTACACAGAATCTATCGAAAATACAGGAAAATGCACTCGTTTTCCTCCAAATTTCTCCCGAGCGCGTAAAAGCTCCGCACCGCGTCCACCCAGTTTTTCCCGGCTCAACGCTTCCCGCCATCGGCCCCGAAACGCTGCAGCTCGGCTTGCGGCGCTTTAATCTCGTCTCGTAAAATATTCATTATAAATGGGAGTGCGCGCGCTGCAACGGTTCGGGGCAATATTGACAGGACGCTCTCGCAGCGCGCGCGCGGCTACCTCCGCGGGTGTGAAGTTCTGGTCAGGGCGTACACACCGAGCCCAGCAACTTGTTCCGTAACGAGTCTGTAGTGTATGCGTGTAGCGCGGGCCAAATTGCACTGGCCAGTGTCGCTTAATCTAGTTTAAAGGCATTCCCAGCAGGACTCGAGTCTGCGTAAGAGGGCTGTGTGTGTGTGTCTGTCCCCGGGGACTTGTAATCGCCTCCAACAAGTGCAGGAGCGTCTATATAGCGCCGTTCTCTCTCACTGCCGCTTTTCCCGGCTCGTTTCATTTACCACTTTTTCTCCCGGCCACTGCTTTTTGCAGTCGAGCTGCTCTTTCGCCTGTGTATGTGTGTATTTCTTTGGATCTCGCGCGAGAGCTCTCTCTTTGCCCGAGCGACGCGTTCCTTCCACCCCTTTTTTAGTTAGCGCTCGCTCGGTCTTTTTCTTTCGCCGCTGCTCTCGCACTTTTTATATAACGAACGTCACACGGAGCAGCGAGTGTGTACACACGCACGGCGAGTTGCTTTTATTAACGTTAACGGCTGCGAGTGTACACGGATCTGTTCTTTTGTTTCAATTGTGCCGGGGAAAGGTGGTGCGCTTTAACATTTTGCGTGATTGTAGGGAAGAGGCGTTGGGGATAGGTGTCTATTTTGCTATTGCGCGAGGCTTGCTTTTAGCATGTTTATTAACTTTGTAATTCGTTTGTGAACTGCGCGCGCGGAATTTCGAATTTGGAAATTGCATTGCCAAATTGCCGCGGAGCTTGCTGAAACTCGTTGTCGTATTCGAGCTGAAAAAGTGTAAAAGTTTTCCAGTTCGTTTAAGTTCAACTGCACTAAAATGCACCTGCTATGAATCTGAAATTGTTGCTGTACTTTGTTTATTAAAATATTTCTCTCCCATTTTTGAAATAATATAAAAAAAACTTTGTGATTGTTAACATTACTTTATTTCAGTCAAGTTGTAACGATAAATCTCATCCGATGATAAAAATCTACAAGTGAAGCGATGATAAATTTTCTCCCAAAACATCTAGAAAATTATAAACAACGAAAACAACAAACTCGAGATAGTTTATAAGCCGTCAGTCGCAAGCCGTCAAAGTCTCGTCGGGCTAAAAGACACCTTCATCGCAGCTTGCTGCAACAGCGATTCCACTGGCCGCGAGCCAACTTGAACACGTACCTAGTCTACAGCGAACAAGAAAGAGAATGTGGTTGTTTCTCTCTCCCCTCGTTCCCTCTCTTACTCTCGGTAAAGGATAACGAGAAACGAAAGAAGCGCGAGAAAGACAGAGAGGGTCACCTCACTACCTTCCCCTCTTTTTCTCTCTCTCCTCTCCAACAACCTCGTCGAAGAGTAGCCCGCGCCTAATTAAATAAGACGGCCGCTCTGTTCTACACCCACGCGAAATTCGCGCGTCCTATCTCTTTCTCGCAGGCCCCCGCGCGTATGCGAGAGCAGCAGCAGCACATCAGCCGCTAACAAGATGCGCCTCACCGCTGCACCACTACATCCCCACGGAGAGGCCGTTGTTTTGCGCCGTGTGACATTGTCGTGGCGCGGGTCAGCCCCGAGTGTTGTGTGCCGCCTCGAGTGGCCCATCCAGCAGCGGTATAGCAGCATACCCGAGAGAGAAACTCTTGCCGGTAATTGTAGTGCCGCAGCGGCCCAAGCAGCACCGCAACTGCCGTTTGTTCGTTTTCCTGCCGCGCCGAGCGTTGTTTTTCAGCTCCTCTTGTTCCTTCTGTCTTGCAGCTTTTTCTTTTTTTTTGCTGTCTAAGGCGCGTGCAAGTCGACGATTTTTCATTAGCCACGCGCGCGAGCCCGATGTATAATGTTTTTCCATTGTTTAGCTACGCTGTTAGACGAGCTGGATTATGGGGCGTGATTTTAACGATGTGAAGTTTGTGCATTGTAGCGGGAGATAAATTACTGGAATAAAGCTGAGCTTAATTTTGCATCCAAAAAATCGTATTAATTCGTTTTTATTATATAGCTTGTTACATTTTTAGTGATTATAAGTTACAGCCTTATTAATTTTCAGTCATTTATCGTTTCTAATTATATTAATGAAATCTAATTTGCTGCAATACGCTAAAAGAGTAACAAACTGAATCTAATACCCATGCAATCCACATAATTTTAAAAAGAAATCACGGTAACCTATTTCACTCTCACAAAAAACCGAACACAACCTCCTAAACTTCCTCACTTCTAAAAGGATCGAAACCATCGCATCGCAACTAACCCCCTGTATCGAGATTCATCGAGGATACTTTCAATTTTGTAGCGCACCCGCGTTCGATGTTATTAATAGATCCAGAAAGGAAGCGTCTGGGGCTGGCTCCTTTCCCAAGCGATAACGAGGCGACTTAATATTAATGCGGC
>JAPYZB010000944.1:0-20031 GCA_030522745.1 Eupelmus kiefferi | reverse complement strand
TTTATTACTGCATATTTATTCTGAAAAATACTCACTGTGCATAGACATTGCAATGATGTCTAGAACTTTTTGTTTTCGTTCCCTTTGTTTTCTGGGACATCCTGGTTGCTGCTTACCGCCATTTGGGTAAAAATCAATGTCGCCTAAAGTTTAATATATCAATGAAAACTTATTCAAGTACACTAAGCATCTTCCTTAAACTTAAAATATAAACGTACCCAAAGGTTCGTATAAACCATATCCCGTGTTTCTCGATTTGAACGCTCCATCCGTGTGGATAACGTCAACGAATTTGGCGTCGGTCTTCTGAAGACGCAGAGCAAAATCTGCTTTTTCAAAACACGGCTCAGCGGGATCGAGAGCTGTTACATGATCGATTGCCAGATTTTTTTCTTCGTGGAGATACCTGGCTGCCTGACCGGCCACGTGGGCTCCTAGACTATGGCCAATAAAGTGAACTGGGCCCCAGTCCTTTGGCTCAATGCCTTTGGTCTGCCAGTGCTTTACCGTGTTACTGATTACACTTTAAAACGTAGTTTACTCATTACTCACAGGTAACTCATATATTTAATTATTATTTTGATAACTTTATTTCTTTACGTACTCTGCAAGGAAGAGAGCTGCAGTTCTTGTGTTTACCACGGCTTGAGGATACGCGAATGGATTATAACATCCTGCTCGCCAGTCCAAGAGTATAATATTCATTTTTTCGTCCTGTTAAAATAATAAAAAGATTTTTTATCCAAATTATTAGTATTTTGCATAAATGATAAATTGATTGTAATTGAAATTTTATTGTGAAAAAAAATTTTGGAAATATATTTTATGAACGTGCTTTCAAATATTAAGAAAGAAAACACTTTATTTACGAAACGCCCGGTATACTCTATTTATTAAACAAATTTTGTCAAATTATTATATTATTTAACTATAATCCTATAAATACAAATTTGAAACTATTATGTTGAAACTCCATGTACAAATTTCGCTTTCCCGCATGCTCGAATGAAAAATACTGTTTTATACATGAGTGAGAAGGTGATTTCGATCTTACATGACTTTTTTATCCTCACTTCACTCTGACTTAAATGTCCCCGTGAGGCTAAAATCACTTTCTTTCATTAATATCAAAATGTATTATTTTTGAATTTTATGTGCGAAAAGCTCCTATTTTTATATAACAATATAGTATGAATGTTTTGATTAATTTTATTCATTTTACCATTTCATGTAATTCTATCTTCAAGTCCTCTATCTTTTTGTTTGATGGATTGTCCAAAAATCCATGCACTATAACAGTAGTATTGTGAGTTGGATCAAAATTGATGTATGTGTTCGTTATGATAGGCGACTTTTCCCTCCATACTACCCTATTTACATTTGTTAATACGTGCAAATCAATATCGAACTGAACATATTTATATTTTTCAAAATGATCCGGCCAACACTCTAATTGTATTTCAGAACTTTCGTTCGTTGCGCATTTAACTGAGTTAAAAATGAATAACGCACACGCCGTAAATAAAATAATATAGCATTTTTTAGCCATAACAAAACTTTTACAATTGTGAAATAGTAGTTGAATACTTTTTCTTCGTTATTAACATCTAAGTTTTATGTTGCTGATATAATTATATGAATTTTCTAGTAACTCTTTACTATCTGTTTAAGAGAATTATGGAACCTTTTTCATTTTTTGAAGTCTTTATATTCTTATATACACAAATAGACAAAAATATCGTACGTAGTATGTTAAACAATATTTTTTGTCAACTAAAACATCTATCTGATCTATAGAATATTGTTTTTCGTACAGACAATGAAAAAAGACTAAATATGAGTTAACAGCAAATTATTTTTGACAACGGAAACATCTGCGCCCAACAATATTTTAAGTTTATCATGTCATTATAATTAATAGTATTGCGTAATCAATTTACATTTACACTTTATTAATAAGCAAATATATTATTAAAATTTTGTATCGATTAAATATGCATAATTCTAAGAATAATATAAATTTTTTATGACGAACATATACGTAGTTTTTATTCTGCATCTTAAAACAAACGAATTTTTCTATGAGACTAACTCTCAAAAGCGTGACATATTGCGCATCTGCAAAGCAAAATTAGATAGTGTAACATAATGGAGACTGTAATAATGTGTGAGTACAAAAATTATTGGATTCTCGATTCAAATATTTTAAATATATTTTAAGACTCCCGTATTTCAAAATAAAAATGATGGACAAATCAATTGGCATTTTAACATCAAAATAGTGCATTAGATAGCAATAAAATAAAGTTACCCTTGTACTTTGTTGCATATAGTATTTTATTCAAGGCTCAACTTATTAAAAATACATTAAAAAATTTTAGGGTCAAAATGAAAAATAAATAATGCTGTATTCTTAAATACGTAATGAACTTTCAGACTTATTACATGGAACATTATTGATACGTAGATTTATTTGGAATCTCCAAAAGCTATGATAGTTCTATTTAAGCCTTTATAAATCTTGATAATTTCTATCAACTGCATACATTGACCTTCAAAAATTTTTTAGTAGACTGTTATTTTATTGATCTTTATACATCTGGTCATCAATTGGCATAGCTTTATTAAATATTGGATTGTATCAATAAATACTCAAGTATTCCTAGTTGTTCTACTGCATTACTTTTACCTAAAAACCTATATTATAAATAAATTGACTAAAATTTTTATAACCGCCTTTATAGTATAAGAAACAAAGATCTAAATGTATCAAAAATACGCACATGCAAAGAGCACGCTCTGAAAAAAAAGAGCAAAGACAGTTTTATTTTAATTATAGATATTTCTTTTAAGATATTCTTAAAATAAAAGACGATAAGCATGTTTAATATAGTAGAACAAAATTCAGAATTTATAACTTAAAAAATTTTGAATTTTGTTAGTTAAATTTGTAAGTGAGTATCTATATTAGATATAATAACAATAAGATACACTTACGCTCAATGTTAGCATATTTAAATACGATTCTGCATACAGGCTATCAAAACGATTCTATGAATTTTGAAATAATTTGTTACAGATTTTGTCTTTGCTAATATTATTATAGCCAAAGCTATATCGGGAGTACTTAGGCGTGTTTCGGCAAGGAACTATTTTTTTTATTAATTGACTAAATTTTATACTTATAATAAAATTATTGTTTATTGCTTCTTTCGAATTAGTCTTAAAACTTTTAAGAATAATTTTTTTTAAATATAGATATAACGCTGTAAAGTGTCAAAGGAAAGAAATACAGCATTTAATAATTCAGTCTTTCTGACTTTCTTGAATATTGTGAACAGTACTCTAAGGCGAAGGGGTTTTATACCTTTAGCATTTCTGAGAAGATTGAAATATATATATATATATATATATATATATATATATATATATATATATATATATACATATATTTTTTTTTTCATTTAATTTCAGATGTTTTTTCTTAATTAGTTATATTTTTAAATATTACTTCGTTATAAAATTTTGTTCAATTTATCCAGGTTATCCATCCTACTTGTAAAAAGTATTGTTAAAGTCGTTGTATTGGTGCAATCATGCAAAATCCTAGTTATAACCAGAATTAACAAAGATTTCTCCAACGGTATCTCATTGCACTTTTTACTGTATTATTTATGTCGTAAACAAATGCATCGATACTTTCTAGCGCTTTATTTTGAAATAATCCCAAGGTTTATTAATTGTAATTAAAATTTAATTTAGTTTGTACACCATTTATTATTTATTACTTATTGAACACATGTAAAATAAAATAGCTTAACAATAATAAATTTCTCCATTTATAAACAATTTAATAATATTCCGCTTCAATATTTTTTAATAAACGCATTTATTATCTTCATTCATGCTGTTGCATTGACAACATCACAGTTGCATATGATGCTGTTGTTTTCATAATCTGATAAATAAATATATATATGAAATATTTTTAAAAAATTACTACTTTATAAACAATTCTTTATGAAAAAAGCATATATTTCATTACATTTTTTTCAAACGCTGCTATATAATTGCCTTAAAAAATTTTCTAAAGCATTTAGTTTTTTATTTACATTGTAATTATATGAATCCTTAGATTATACAGTACTTAATTTTAAGTTAAATATAAAACTATTAGGTCATGAAATTTTTTCTTAATTATTTTTAGTATAAATTTCACTTATTTATATATGTTTCAGAAATAAAATCTAAACACTCTTAGATTTTAGTTATAAGACTTCTTACATTTCGCTTTTAGATTGTATAAGGTAGGCGAATGCGTAACATTTTGCAGAGGTAATGTCGTTGTAAGTATAGCGATGAATATGTCACTAAGTCTATTGGATTAATATTACCTTTAGATGAACATTGCAGTGCAATTGATAAGCTGTGAGCATAAATGATGAACTGTGCAATGAAATAAAGGAATCGTTAGTGAAAAGAAGATTCAAAGTCATCAAATATAATTTTTTTTATAATATAACGGCATAACACACTTATGTCACGCCTATTCGCGCATTAAGTAATTCTTTATTGAGTTGTGCATGCTAACTACACAATACAAAATTAGATGCTTATGACACGAATAGGTGTAACAGTGAGTTTATGCTACACAGTACTATAAAATATTGTATGACTTTCTTATTTTTATTACTGTATTGAAAAATGAATTACATTTTAATCTTTTATCTTACCGATGCGAAAGTTTGCAAATTCAAATTGATCATTCCACCAGCAGTTAATCGACAAGGCTCTAAGCTTCGCAACATAATGATAACTAAATGTTTTTGGGTATAAGCAGAAGTAAAGTACCAGTGATTATTGTACCTGTGTGCGAATTGTTTGATCAATATACATTTTAAATTAAATATTTCTTATAAAAGAACTCAATAAAATGAAAATTTTTCACTAAATTTTTAAACTTGAAGTGTTATTTTGCTTCCTTAAAAAGAAAATCTTATAACATTTTTATAAGAGATAACATTCCGGCTCTCCTTGTAAGTAAAGTTTTTGAGTTTTCAAACTCAACTTATAATAATTTATAACAACTGATTGTTTGCAAAATAATAACATTTTGTTTAAACTTACGCAGATATAAAAACTTGTTGACTACTTTGCTGTACGTGCTCTCCGATCCAATTCAAAAAAGATAAACAAAGAAGTATTCCACACGTGCAAATACCAATACGTGCTATCTGAACAAGATCGCCTATATTAAATATAAACTATAATAAAAGTTATAATAAATTTAAAATAATTTAATTACTCTGAAGAAATGTAATTTAAATTTCTTACATCAAACATAAGCATTGTGACACCAATTAAACAGCAAGTAAATACAACAAAAAGATTTAAACTGAATGATTTTTGGACTTTCGCTAAACTTCTGTAAAATAAAAAGCAGTAAAAATATGAATTATATTTATTAGTATAATTTATCAGTCAAAGCATAAATCAATTGGTTTAAACTAAATTTTATAAAAATATATATTGGGGACTTGAAAGAAATTCTAGCTGTTTAAAAAGGAATTAAAAATGATCGTTCAATTGCAAATTAATTCTATTTACTTCATTAAGGATTCCTAAAAAATGAATAGAAGAACTTTTTAAAAAATGATTTTTAGACTAGAAAAAAATATAATATCGAACGCTTATTATATGTAAATAAACATATCCTCTTGATCACGTCAAGTATTTGGTAATCGAATATCATGGCACCTATTTTTACAACTTTGATAACTTAAATTTATTGATTCTATTAAAAATATGAATTTTGACTTTTAGTATTTCATAAAGATTAAAACGACTTTTGTCCAGAATTTAATTTTTAAATGTGTCCTGAATAAAAATACAATATCCTTAATTTGTGATAGATTTTCTTATGTATCTTATTATTAAATGTATAAAAAAGTGTACTTTATTCATAAAAAATTTAATTCAACCAAGTTAAGTACTAATTTATTTTCAATACTTAACTTCATACAGATATCATGTCTTTTAAAAATTGCTTTCAATCTTTCAGATATTTTTTTATCAGTAATACGTTTCTGGAACAGCTTTTTACTTTTCTCATCTTTTCCAATATTATACAACCTGTGACTAAAGTAAAACATAAAAATTGTTATTATATGTGCAAGAAAAAAATTAATTTTCATAAAAGGATATATTATATGTAAAACTAATAAGGATGCTCTGATTTTTTATTCAAAAATCAATTGATAATGACTGGCTAAATTTAAAAGATGTCATAATATTCTATCATGTTTCGTATTGCATTAAATAAAAAATATAGATGGATAGGTAAATATCATATTAGCAATTATTTTCTCCAATATTTTAAACGTACTAACTACTTCTTCATAGGTTATTATTATACTATTTTGACTCGCGGATCCTTATATTTTAAATTAATTTGTATTATTATTTTACGACTGCAGATCTTTTTATAATTCAGTACGCGAAATAAGAATATTTATAATTAAATGTATAAGTGTCCTTCTATAGTAGAATTTAAAAATTATATTTTTAAAAAGCTTTTTAGAAGCTAGCTTAAGAAGCTATTTACATACCAAACTATTGCAAATAATCCACACGTATGTTCAATTATAATGAAAAACATTGTATCAATTGTTATAGCAGCACCAGTCGATACAACTATGACAAACAAACCATGAGTAGAAAAAATTTGATAATGGTATTTATCTTCATCTATAACTATATAATCAGCGTACCAAGGGTATATATAGTCGCGAGATATATTTCTAGGATCAACAATGTCAAAAAAAAGAGGTAAAAATGTAGCGGCACAAAAACTAAATACCATGAAAAATGCATATCCAACCTAATTATATTAAGAAATCAAATAAATTCATTAATCAAAAGTTTTTAATTAATAATTCATCATAATATCAAATAATATTTATCTTCCTCTTAAGTACTTATTTTTTCTTCTTAGATTTAAATACTTACTAAAACTAGCGTTAGGAGTCTTCCTTGATCTAAATATCTATTTAAAATAAGTAATTCAGTTTTATCTGTCAACTTCTTGTATTCACTTGCTGTTAGTTCATACAATTGTTTCATCTAAAATAAGATAATAAATTTTAAAAAATTAGTGATAATAATTTTAACTTTTAAAAAATGTAATACAATTAAAGGGTAGAGGAGAAGGGAGCATGTTGCATAGGTAGGTAAATTAAAACATTACCAAAAATTTATTAAAAATATGATATTATGCCGTATTTTGATCGGCGAAGCTACTGTTTAGAGTGACAAATATTTTATGGATGTTTAATAAATTAAACTTCTAAATGCAAAATATAGATGAGTTTATTTTATTTTTATACAATATGTCCAGAATTAAATTTAAAAATTACCTTTTATCGACTTATTTTATGGTCGGGGCAAATCGACATAAGTTAACGCAGTCAAACAAATCTTTATAAAAATTAAACTATGCGTCATATATATTTTATATAAGTCATTATTAATGTGTGATAACAAATTTTGTATTCGTCTATTAGATACAACAGGAAGTAATTAACTTGCTCCGCTCTCTTGACAAAGAATCACTTTAAATATTACCATAAAGCTCTTACTTTATCTTCGAAGAAGTACAGCGTTACATATTTTACATAAATAGCTGAAAAATATAATATTCCAATACAATCTTCTGAAACCGCAAGTGTATTTTTACCCCAAGCTCGTAACATTCCAGCTACCTAAAAAATAATTAATTATTTATTAATACTACAAATTTGTACACTTCTTTAACCAATAACCTCAACTTTAAGTAATTTTACTAAACTTCGATTCAAAAATATATAGCTACAATAAGACTTTAAAATCAACCTATTTAGATTTAGAAACAAAACTATGTCGAATTTTGTCAAAAGATAATAAAATTTCAGTAGAAAATTATTTCTGTTTTATTAATAAAAAATATGATAATAGAATAACGATGAATAGATACAGGCAATATAGATTCAGAATAAACATAAAATGAAATTGGCAGTCTAATATGTAATTACCGCAATTAAAGGAGTAAATCAGTTTGTCAGTACTTACAAGAGGAATGATTATGGAAATTGAAGCGATAGTGACAATAAAAAGTGAAATCTTTTTTCTTGATCTACTTAAATAAGGCCACAAACCCCAAGTTTTTAACAGCAATGTATTAAGACGATAGTAAGGACCATCAAAAATTTCCATTTTCTTGTGATAATACATTAGGTATTAAAATTACTTTCAACTGGTTTAAATAAATTTAGAGAAATTTTTCGCTTCTTCAAGAATCGATTTACCTGTTATAATATTAAAAAATGCATGGCATTAAATAGCATTAAATATTTTATTAGTTATTTAAAACAATTTGTAATATAGATATTGCTTTACATTAAACAATGAAAAAAATTTTCCTATACGTTATAAAGAAATTTAGTATAATAATATTCATCTAATAAAGTTAAAAAATATATGGAAATAGTATAACTGAAAGTTTATGAAAGACTAGTAACTAATAATTTAATTCTATAGCTTAATACTTTATAATATATATACTTTAAGATTAAATGATTAACTAAAAATTAATCATATTAATATTAAATATTAAATTATAAAAATTATACGAAAAGTAATAGTTTCTATACAATCTTTATATAACAAAGTTAAATCGAAATTTTTAAATGTAATAAAAAATTTTATTTATGAAACAATATAAATAAATGTTTATTTAAAATAATTATTTTTATAATTCCTATATATTAAGTTTAAAGAAGCTTAAGTTTAAGTGTCAGTGAATTGGCTGCGTTTGTTTAACAGTTTACATCGTTGTAAAACGAAATGTTATTATCTACATGTATGTACTTTTAAAATAGAAAAGTTTTGCTGTACGTTCGATTGGTTAGGAAGATTGATTTTTACTGAATACCAAGAATCCAATACCAAGAAACGTAAGAAGTAATACCACCGTTGACAATTGCTCTTGTTTTATGCATATGCTCTTGTTTGAATATATTATTTGTTATATGATTCAAAGGTATGAAAAAAATTATTTTTTATTTTAATATTTCTATTCTTTAATTTTAAATTAAAAAATTTTTTTAAACGAATAATAATATTTTTGAAGATACAAGTATTTACCAAATACTTACATTTAATCCAATACATCGTAATATTTTTATTTGCATTTTATTTAAAACAAGTTATATTATATGAGCGGAGAGGTCTGTTCAGAAACGCGTCTGCGTTCCTGGAATTTAATTCTGTAATCTTAACAGAGCGTTATTTAAGATACAAAAATTGGACTCTGTACATGCGCCAGCATGTCTCCGAGTACGTTTTCTCATCATTAATCGGTAGTAATCGATAAAAGGATGAATCACGTCGAGACATGTTTATAGGCCTGTTTAGCAATTGTTATTTCAAATTTGTTTTTTAACAACAAATAATTATTAAGGAGTTGGTGGCAGAGTAAATAAAAGGACCATTGTGTTTTAAGAATAATCATTATTAAGCTCGTGATCAGGTAGATGGAAAATGCGTTGCTGAAAGTAGTATTAAAGTAAAAAAAATTTGATGTCTTTTGTTAGTGTTGAAAATGCGTAGTGAAATGGAAAAATAAGGGTTCCATCACTTTTGATAATTTTAATTAATAAGGTTGATATGGATGCTCAAAAATGAATGATGATCTCTTATTCTTGAATGAAATTTATGGTGATAAGAGAACAAATAATTGCACGTATTCCTCTTTCTTTATGAAGTTTTATTGAATACAATACTTTAAAAATAAATCTGTATTTTTATTAAACTAATAATTTAACAGTTACAAAATCTAAATATGAGTACGAGCAATTTTTTTTCTTGTTTACAAAATCTAAAACAATATTTAACTTACGCTATTAATTTACATTAAATTAAAAAATTTACTATTATTTATTACTCAAATGGAATCACATAATTTTATTATTTTGATAAATGTTTTTCTTTTCTACCTAAACTTTATAGGCTAATAAATATTATAATAAATGCAGTCACATGCACAAATTCACCAAAGATCGCATTTTTCCTCAGGATTCATTGGAGAACCTACTTTGCAGCTGAAGTCTTTCGCAAATTCATCAACATTTGAGAAAGTAACAACTACTCGAGCTTTCCCAGGACTATGAGTATTTTTTTCAATTTCTTTCTTAAGTAAGTCAATTTTGGCTTTTCCACACCAAAGACTAGCTGCACTAATCCAGAACATTTGCTGAGCTGTGTAGTTAAGACCAGGAAGGCATGATTCTTTGATCTTATTTTGATTTGCCCATTTGTTATAAGCTCGGTAAGCCCATTTAACACCACCAATATCAGCAATATTTTCATTCAATGTTAAGTTACCGTTTACCTAATAATAAAAAATAATTTCCATAAAATTGGATTGAAAATCAAAAGTTATTTAATGAAACATTCCATATAGCATAAAATATTTCAGAAATAAGATACATTCTAGATTCAATAAAAATTCTTGCAAGGGATTCTTCGTTGTACGATCTAAAACTTCGGAGTAATCAAGTTATGGAAATTAATAATCTTATTTTTAAGAAAATATTAGAAAAAGGTTTCCACTTCCAATTTTAATATTTCAATCTTATTATTTACGTTTAGTTATTCACTTATTGAAAATTTATTTATAAGATCTGCTATACTAACATTTTCACATTATAAGTAGAAGCTCTTTTTCAACATTTTCTTTGAAATAGCACTTCAAGTTTATAACTCGAGTGTTTCGAAGCGTTAGATCGTATAGCTGCGACTTTGCTCATTTTTGACATACAAAATTATTTCCAAAAGTTTTATCAAAATCTGTGACCTGATGGGTCACATGTGGTCTCTTAGTTATTTTCTTTATATATTTAGAATTTACATAGCATTTCTATTAATTATTTAGTAGAAAATATTTATATTCAATTAAAAGAAAGCAATAATTAAAAGCACTAATAAACTATGTAAAACCTACCGGCAGTCCTGCTTCCGAAATAGTATAATTATTATATTTTTCAACTAAGCATTTCGTACGTTTTAAAAACTTCTCTTCGGTACTGGGATTCCACCAGTTCGTGTGGTTTCCTTTTTTATCGTATTCTCGGCCATTACTATCAAATCCATGCGTTATTTCGTGACCCACTATACTACCAATCGCTCCATAATTTAGATATTCTGGTCTTTCAAATTTAAAAACTGCATCTCGTAGAATTCCAGCTGGTATTACTGCAGCAATATTTGTAATTATTAATGAATAATTATAGAAGGTATGATATATAAAATCAAAGGTTTAACAAGTTTTGTAAAACTGAGGTTCTTACCTACGGAATTCTTGGTAAAAGCATAATAAGCGTTTACTATCACTGCAGATCTAAATAGCCATCTACTATTAACAACAGGTTTTCTCAAAGTCTTATAAGATCTATTTCTAATTGCTGTCATGGTATTGATAACAGTATTTATATAACTCCCAAACCTAATTTGAAAATTTTTGTAATACTCATTAACTACTTTGTTATTTAAGAGTATATTTGGATAACCAATGAAAATGCCCATTGCATCAAGTTTTTCTAAAGCAGCTTTTCGCGTTTCATCATCCATCCAATCAACCTGTCAAATATTTTGAAAATTTTATTAGTTAAAATTGTATCTTTTAAAAAATGCTTGTATGAATACGTACTGATTCTAATCTATTTTCTAACTGGTATTTCACACTATATGCTAGGTCTGTAACATTGCGGATAATGTCATTATTGAAATATTTTTTTACATACATAGAACTAACAGCTATTGAAAACTGGCCCACTACTTCATAAAAACACCTAGTCTCTCGATCTGATTTATGTATCAGTCCGTCGTGAGTTATGTTTAGAAAAATCAATTCTTTATTACTAATTTTATCTGGCATGTAGTATACAATTCTTGATAATAGATGCCAGATTTGATAATTGGCAAGTACTCTCTTTGGCGTACTGTCCAGCAAGTTTTTCAATTCAGAAAAATATTTAAAATCTCCAATTTCCACAGTGTCTGTTTCGTTAACATATTCACCGACTGGATTCAATATTTGATTCAGAAGATTTAGCCAAGGAATACCGTCAAATTTTTGGGAGAATTCACCGAGAGTCATTTGTCCTTCGTTAGTTGAATTAGTAGTTGAATTAGTATTAGTTGAATTAGTAGTTGAATTAGTATTAGTTGAATTAGTATCATTTTTTGTTTCTTCAAAAGGTGTTCTGATCTGTTAAATCGTTAATAAATTTGAAAAAAATTGTTTTTAAGATTAAATGTTGAAACTTATTAGTGAAATATTTAACTATTTAAATATTTATAAGAATATAAAATAATATAATATAATATTATATTTATAATATAATTATTTTATATTTCTATAAGAATTAAAATCTTTTTATGAATATATTTTTAATTTTAAACTATGATTTAAATTACTATTAATAAGATGTATAAAAGGTAAAATAACATCATTAAAATTTATTTTGATTAAAATAAAAAACTTTGTTTTTACCTTGTACAATTTTGTCTCAAATTCAATACACTCTTTTACTTGTGTAACAGCTATGTCTTTGTTTGCCCCTAGTTCTACTGCAATATCAACTATATAGTCAAAATAAGCATTTAGAGTTTTATTTTCCTTCAAAAAATACGAATCTGAGATTCTTGCAAATGAAGGATATATCTGAATAAATTAAAATAATGTAAAAATAGCAACATATAATTTTATGTTTAAAAAATAAATTATTTGTTTTATTCTACACTAACTCACATAAATAATATTTCTTGTTTCATTTTTTGAGTCTTCGCCAATAAATAAAACAAATGGAAAAGATGTTCTAAAACCCAATTCGCTAATTTTATCTAGAGTATTTTCCCAACTGTAATTATTTTCTTTCCAATTATCACCAAGTAATACAGGCCAACCTCCTAATTTTTCTAATATTTCAAGAAATGGTTTTACACCTTCTATTTCAATATTCGCTATGGAGAAGATTATTATTATATTATTATTTATAAAGTGTATTCAAAATAAAATATTTAATAGAGTAATAAATTTATTTAAACATAAAAGACTTATAAAGCTAAAACCTTATTACATAATGAATTAGTTCCTAAAATCATAATATAGTTATCACTTTAAGGAAATAATTTTAAATTAAGATGTTTTAGGAATGAACTTAACGATGATATTTGATTGCTTTAACTACTTCAAATAAAAATCTATAAGGATTTTGAATATATTCATAAGACTCACACTCATTTATGCAGTTTTGATAATATATTTTTGATGTTCTATAAGCGTACATGTCGGCCGGGCTTACTTTCTTCTTTATTTCACTAAGAACGTCTTTTTTTAATTTATTTCGAATAATTCCAAGGGTACTAATCTGCACTTCATCTTGAGGTATTTCTGTGTTGTTTATAAAATTTCCACAAACAAACTGATAAAAATCTTCACACGGATCTATGTTTTGATCCATATTGGAGAGAAAAAATGAAGCTACAAAATAAAAGATAAATGCATGCTTATGTAATTCTTCAATTCTATTTATTTGTAAAAGTTTTCATATATTATAATAACCTTCTTCATTACAAATTGCAGACGAACAAACTGTACTGCAAGTTCCTTCAATAGATGCATTGTTATTGTCAGCTATAAAAGCAATAGTTTTTTTTATTATAAAATTTGTGTAAAGTTTTTATATTGTATTTGTTAATGCGATAATATTTTGTAATAGTCTATGAAAGTTAAGGAGTGAATCCATGTCAAAATTTACCCTTTAGCGAAATTTACTGCTTATAGGGAATAAATTTCGTTGAAGAGTAAATTTTGAGGCATGGATTTACTCCTTCACTTTTAGATAGTAGATCAATAATTTTCTTATTAAAAAAACTGTTATAATATATAGTTAAATTTAAGATCTTTATATTATTTTAACGTATTATATTATTTTGTCTTTATTACTTATGTTATATTATCATATTATTTTAAATTTTATACAATATTATCTTTAATTGAATTAATATTATTTACTTACTCTCATTCTGGGCTGATACAAACTTTCTTTGTTCGATATTTAATAATAAAACACTTAGAAAGATGAAGAATTTTATTTTGACTAGCATCCTGTATCAACACAAATTAATATTTTACAGTGTATGTTTATTTTATTAATAATCATTTTTATAAAAAATATTAATATACGATGTATTTTAATCCGCAATCATATTTTTTACTCTTAACATACTTAAACATAATAATTAAAACAGTGTTTTATAAACTTACATATTTAAAATAAGTTATCTAATTTTAAACTCCTTAGATTACAATGATAAAATTTCAAAAATTCAATTTTGAGATTTACTAAAACCATTAGAACTAAAATCTTGTTATCCGTAGAACAGTAGACCTTATACTATTTCATTGCACAATATTAAAATTTAAAGTAAATACAATGTGACGTAATATTAATATATACTGTTAAAAGGAAGTCATTTACAACAACACAGGAAGTTATTTAGAACATGGGTAACCTACTATTTCATTTTTTTATTTTTTTTGTTTCTGTTCACTTGGAGAAGTTTCGAATTATTACAATGTAAAGAATGTAAATTGCTAAAATAATTATGGATGTTATGTCAGAAATAAATTAACTAAAATTAATTTATAATATAAAATTATTTTGATTGAATAATAGAATCACGTGTTAGTTTGGCCATGATTTCAGCTAATGAGGAAAACGTATATGTGCATTTTTTACTTAAAGTAATAAATAATATTGTATATATAATTATAATGCATTTCGACTCATGGGTGCAATTTTAATTAAAGTTAACGTATAAACATTTTATTTATTTTATAACTTTGTATAACATGATATTTTGACTTCATTACAAAAATACTCGTACAAATACTGTACCTACAAAATAATACAACCACGATATATTCTAATAATACAATCACTGCATATTCAAATTATTCCACAAATTCAGCAGCTCCATAACTTCATCTACCATACAACACATTTGTCCACGGGATTCATCCTAGACCCGGTTTTACAACCAAAATCATTTGAAAATTCCCTGATATTTGAGAAGGGAATGGTAACTCTGGCCTCCGGCGGACTATGCGGATCGCCGGGTATTGTCATCTTCAATTGCTCAACTTTCTGCTTACTGCACCAGGTACTTGCCGCGCTGATCCAGAACATCTGGCGCGCCGTGTAGTTCAAGCCCGGCAGACATGGCTCGACCGCATCTAAGCGCCTCAACCATTCGCCGTAGGCGTAGTAGGCCACCTTGTAGCCGCCGTTGTCGGCTATGTTCTCGCTCTGTGACAGATTGCCATTCAGCTGGCGTCAAAAGAGTTAAGAATTTAAATCAGAGTCTTACTGAAAAATTAGTACAAAGTCAGAGGTTCATATTGGTTAGACTTACTTTGAGACCTATCTCCTGGACGGTGTAATTACTGTATTGATCGACGATACATCTTGCTTTTTCAAAATATTTTTCTTTGGTGTCCTCATGCCACCAATCCACTCGTTTTCCATTCCTATCATTTTTTCGACCCTCGCTGTCAAACCCATGGGTAATCTCGTGGCCTATTATGGATCCGATGGCACCGTAATTTAAGTATTTTGGTCTTTCCAAATGGAAAAATGATCCTCGTAAAAATCCAGCTGGGATCTCTGTGTTAAAAATTAATTTCATATAATATAATATTTTGCTTAACCTTAAGAGGACCGGAAAGCCATTATAGTGACTCGACCAATGATCTCATAATCAATTGGTAATATCAGATACTATTTTTGACTATTTTTTTTTTTGCACAAATCCAAAATGCCGGTCCTCTAAAGTTTAAAAACATTCCGAAGTAAAACTATAATTTTACCAAACGTATTCTTGTGTCTATAATAATAAGCGTTTATAATAGCTGCATTTTTGTTTGCTGTCCAGTCTTTTTTATTCACAGGCTTTCTCAACCTTTCATAATAATGTTTGGCGGAAAACAACGTAATGTTAAAAGCACTTTTTAAATAACTTCCATAATTAATCTCGACGTCTTTATAGTAATCGTTTATTTTTTGATCGTCAAAAAGTTCATCGGCGGAGCCAACGAAAACGTCCATAGCATGCAGCTTTTCTACAGCAGCTTTTTTTGTTTTATTATCCATCCAATCAACCTAGAGAAAAATGAAAATTTCATTAAATGATTTAATTAATATATATTGCAAACTGACCTATAGCTATTATGTTCTGAGTAAAAATATTAAATTCAAAATACAAATTCAAATTCAAAACATATAATATTACTGAAATATTATACTCCAAATAAAGAATCTTAATTGTGAAATTAAAGATTTAGCAAGATATACCTTAATTCACAGTTGAATATCTGATCAAATTTAAACATTCATCGGGTGTTTATATTTGATCGAGTGAAAATCAGCTACACATATTGTGTTTAATGCTATTTTCCTCAGTAAAAATTATTACTATATATATTGAATTTTACACATAAACTACACAAATCGTGTGTTTCGTTAAATAAAATTTACACAAAACACAAAATTTTCTACTGTGCTTCTACCTCTTCCAGCATTTTTCCAAACTGACGCTTCACATCTTTCACCAGTTCTAGCACTTCCTGCTGTAGATCCTTGTTAAAGTATCTTCTGACGTAGAGTGCGCTCAGGCTGATCGGAAAAGTGCTCATCACATCCTGAACACACGTATACGATCTCGCCTTGCGCTCGTTTACACCACTTAAGGCCCTGACAAAGTCATGCTTGCGATTTAGGAATGTATTTGGCAGATAATCCACATTATCTACGACCGCGTACCATAATAAGTAATTTGCCAGCACTCGCTTTGGCGTTTTAGCGATTAAGCTTTCCACTTCAGTAAAGAACTTAAGATCAAAGACAATAACGACTTCGTCATCCTGGACGGTTATACCGCTGTTATTCAAAACTTTGTTTAGCATTGGCAACCATGGTATGCTCGAGTACTTTTGTGTTAGTTCTTTGATAGTGATTGGATTGTAGTTTATTGTGCTGTTTATCAACTGCTCCATTGGCATTTGTATCTGTTTATCAATCTTCTTTTGTAATTGATGATAAAAATTGAGTTATTGTTAATGAAAAATATTGTTACAACTTACATTAAAAAGATTAATCTCAAAATAAAGGCATTCCTTCATTTCTCGAGCCGCAGTATCTTTGTCTGCTCCGAACATCACTGCAATGTCAACCATGTAATCATAGTAAGCATTCAGAATTGTATTATTTGCACCATCTAAGAAGAATGCATCATTGATTCTAGTTTTAGCATCTGATACCTAATTATGATAAAACATTTATTAAGATAATGTTAAGGATAAAGATAGAGCGATTTTACTGATCTTAATTATTATTTATTTCTAATATTTCCATAAAATTTCATTTTGAATCATTCTTTTTTTTTATTTAGAAAACAGTATAGTTGGCAATATTTCCAAAACGTAGAAAAATAAATACAAAAAAATTAAAAATTAAATTAGAAACTAAATAAATAAAAATTTATCATGTGTGGGTGCGTAACTATTCAGAATTCGACATCTCCGTAAATATTGCCTTTGACAAAACATTAAGCAACTATCTTAACAGTTTTATCCCTATCGTTCTCAAATTATTTTTTAAAAAATATACATTAAGTTTTGTTATTGAAAAATCTATTGTAAAATATAGAGGCTGCATTAAAAAAAACATTTTGTTCAAATAAAAGTCCTAAGATTCTAAAAATTGTGACTATAATCAATAATTTATTATATATGTATCAAAATACTTTTATAAATACAATAACAAGTCTGTATGATATACGGTTGCGATAGTAGTGAAAGAGATATCAATCGAAGTAAGTCTTTTTAATTTAGTTAATTTTAACTTTTAGTCTTTACCAGTCAAATTAAAGTCTTTTTGGATTAATCAATGTAACTTACTACAATGATATAATTAGAAGTATTTTTTGGATCGATTTCAATATCAAATTCAGCTGGAAAATATGAGAATAATCCAGAATCCATAATCTTCAAAACTGTTTCTCTCCAATCAAACCCATCATCTTTCCATTTATCACCGAGTAATACTGGCCAACCGCCCATTTGATTCAATAATTTTAAAAAAATTGAAATTCCTTCTTCTTCAATACGAGCTATTTTTTATTTTAAATCATAACAATTAATGTTGTTTTAAAATACAGGGGCAATTAATTTAAATATAAATGTGTTAATTTTCACAACTTACACTCATTCATACAGTTTTGGTAATAAATCTTCAATTTTTTAAAAGCGGTTAATTCGTTCTGATTTACTTCTTCTTTTATTTCATCTATTAATTCGTTTATAACTTTCTTTTGAGTGATACTTAGCATGGTAATTTTATTTGTGTCATCGGGGATAACTGAATTTTTAACGAAATTTCCACATGCAAATTGGTAAAAATTGTCGCATGGATCAATTTCTTGATCTATATTTTTTAGAACGAAAAGAGCTGTAAAATATATTCTCTTTTTAATTTGGAGTTAATAATTAGTATATATATCATCTATTGTATATAACTATTATACAAATTAAAATATTAATTTCTGCTTTTATTTTAAAATCATAAAAGGATAATTATGTAATAACACAAAATAATATTATAATATTATAATTATGTTATGAAAAATATTAATATTATAATAATAATATGTTGTTTTTAATTAAATGAATCTCTCTAATTTATGGTGTAATAATTTTTGTGTTACTTTATTTATTTAGCATTCTAAGTTTAGAGAAATATTTGTTAACCTTCATCTTGGCAAACCTGGGTCGTACAAATGGTATGACATGCATTGTATGATGCAGCTTTATCTTCTATCAAACCTTCACTGGATGTCACTGTAAATAGCAAAAGATATTCTTATGCCGTACATGTATGTAAATTATCACAAATAAATTATTTTAAAAATTTTGAAAATTTTACCAATAATGTTGGATTCCGAAATTTCTCTTTTTTGCAATTTATCATCTACAAATTGAAGAAATAATTCGAGTATGTTATTAGCAAAGATGCAAAAAATGACTAATGAAATATTGATCAACTCTCAACTTATTCTAGACACACCTGTAGATGTCTTGTTACATGCTGCACTATGTGCAATCATTAAACCAATGCAAGCAAGAAGAGTAACACATGCTAAAAGTCCGCATGTAGCTACAAAAAATAATATTTTTTCCACGGCTGAAAAACTTCCATATCCTGATTTTGTTCTACATACAATAATAGAGATAGAAAACCATGTTTATAAAAAATAAATGCAGATACTTATAGTTTTTTGTACTAGATGCGATAATTAAAAAGAGGAAAAATGTTGTCTTTTTTTTTAAATATGAAAATATGAAGACTTACATTTTTGGTTTCAAGTTGCCTTCACTATCCAAGCTTGCCATATTTACAATCTTTATCTATATTTCTGCCTCTTATTTAAAAAAAACTAACAGCAGTAGTTTATTTTAATTCCTTGCTTCGGAATTAAATCAGAATCTTCAACATCTCTGCTAACAATCAATTCACCACAGCGCGTAATCAAACGCAATCAAAGTTCGATCTCCTCTCCGCCTCTTTAATTGTTCATACAAATATAGCCATCCACACAAAGCACCGACAAAACGGTAAAGACATTACGGAACGGCTAAGCTAACTTTGCTTTGTCACGTCAATTCCTTAAACTCGTGCGAAAAAAAATTAACATCCGCGCGCGAAGGTACGCACGGCCGGCTGTGAGAAAATAAACTACCGAAGAGCAATGAGGAAAAAAGCCGCGCCCGCGCGAGCTTTCAGGCGCCGCCGGCGTCTTCGTACTTATCTCTGCTGTGCTTGGCGCACTCGTTTCAGGTTTTAAAATAGGTTTTTGCGCGTGCCGTCGCACGCA